>MQRK01233143.1:2276-16722 GCA_001938485.1 Girardia tigrina | reverse complement strand
CGCGACCGTTGCCAAGGTGATCGCGACCGTTGCTAGGGAACCGCGCGGCCAATCGGAAGCGTTGCCAAGGTGATCGCGACCGTTGCCATGGTAACCGCGACCGTTGCCATGGTAACCGCTACCGTTGCCATGGTAACCGCGACCGTTGCCATGGCAACCACGGTAACTAGTTACGACGCCCCCCCCGGGGGGGGGTGGGGAGAATCCCCATTTTTCCCCTACTATATTGCTAAAGAAGGAACGTGGGAGTAATATATATTCAAGGGTTTTTGTCACACCCTTCAATAAATCGATTTTTTCGGCTGTAAAACACTATATTTTTGAAAATCGCAATAAATCGAAAAAAATAGCGATAAAACGTCTATTTTTATTGAAAATTGCAATAAAATAGCGATAAAACGCTATAAAAAGTTAAAAATTAATATTTTTTATCGATAAAACACTAATAAAAATCAAAATGTTATATTATTTATATCAAAAATGAGAACTCGAAGAAAAAAAAAGTGGATACCAAAAAGCCATACCGTAGTATGGCTATTAGGTTAAATAAAAATAAATACTTTTATAATAAAATACTATAAAGTTATATCAAGATTAGAAGTTTTAACTTGTTTACGAAAGTTCTTTTTATAATATAAAAAATAAACAATTACGTAGATATTTAATAAAAAGAAATACAATAATTCATTATATTGAAAATTATAGACTTATTAATTAAAAATATATTTTTCTTTTAGAATATTAATATCATAACCAATAGGAAAAGATTTAATATGATTTAATAAGTATCGTCTTTTGTTATCATAACCGGATGAAGCTTGTTTTGTTCTTTCTATAATATTTATTTCATGTTTTTTTGATTGAATATGTTTTTCTGTTTTTAATATTATTTCATTATTAAATAAAATATTTCTTCGATCTTCAAATGTTACATCTCTTACTCCCTTATTTTTGCATGTTTCCCCATGAATATTTTTTCCTAATATTAAATGATGAAAACTATAATCCTTTGGTTTCAAAGCAATCATTCCATATATCATTTTATTATTTCCCATTTCATTTTTAAATTTTCCTAATTTTGTTTCATCATCCCAAAAAGCTAATTTATTTTTTATATTTTCCCACGAGTCATATATTTGTATAAAAAAAGAATCAGTATCTGTATAGTGTAATTTAACATTTCCCGATTCAA
The DNA here is from genome assembly GCA_001938485.1 of Girardia tigrina. Lineage (NCBI taxonomy): Eukaryota > Metazoa > Platyhelminthes > Tricladida > Dugesiidae > Girardia > Girardia tigrina. Next base: position 15,530 of record MQRK01233143.1, on the reverse strand, counting down.
AGTTCCAAATCTGATTCAATCCATCATATGCAAATTCGTACATCAAGAGTTTCGATAACTCCAAAACTGAAAATCCAATATAATTGAATTTATCAAATTTAACATTTGATTTCAACATTTCAACAGCACAAAGTTTTTTATTAAAAGGAATTAAAGATTTATATTCTGGTTTACCAGCTAGCTTTTCAAATAATTTCCTACTATTAACTATTCGCACATTACTTCTATTGCGAACATTCTCTAAAGTCTTTCCATAGAAAGCGTTATTTAATAATTTGAAGAAGAAATCTCCCAATGAATCTTTTTTCTGTTTTGCCTCTTTTCGTTTTTCAATGTTAAATTCAATATATGGTTTCAACCAAGGTGATTTCTTGTATTTTAATTTTTTATGGATTTTTATAATTTCCATTCCTTCTTTTAAATAGAAATCCAAAGTCCGTCCTTCAACAATATAATTTTTCTTGTCATTAAATGTTTGAATTAATTTCTCTGTTTTATCCAGTTTCGAGGGATAAACTTTTTTCTCATATGATGATAAATCTTCACGGGGAATATTGGGAACCAATTTCTCAGGACAAAAGGGATAATAGAATGATTTCTTTTTCGCTGCTTCGGTATAACGTAAATCCACTTCATAGACAAATCCATTTTCCGATTCCTCTTCTGATGGTTCATATACTAAATGTTTACACCATCTCATTTTCCCAGTTGGTAAATATTTCGTCATTGCGTATGAATATAATGAATTAGCATCGTAATACAGAATATGGCTTTCTAGAAAATACCAATCAAAATCATAATTAGCTTTATCTTTCGATCGTTCAAAATCTTCAATTATTAAATCGAATTTCTCTTCTTCTATTTCTATTTTTTTAAAAAAATTTTCTTCCGTATATTTATTATGAACGCGAACATATCTATCTCCTAACACTGATGAAACTCCTCCTCGAATTCCGTTTTCGTAAAATAATAACATATCATAGGTATCTTGACTAAAGTATTGAAGTTTTATTCCTGTAAATTTCATACCGGCTTGCCAGGTTAATCCTGGAGCGCTAAAACAATATGCTGGATCTATAGCATAATAATTTAAACACATATTTCGAAAATTTTCAAAGAAATCAGCTAATAACAATACATCAGTCATCATGTAAGATCGGACAAAATCCATCATCGTTTCACATTCAAAGTCTTCCCAATTCTGTTTCGCAATTTTATAATCTTCCATCGAAATATCTTTTTCTTTTAAAATATTATAGAATTTATCACGAGAAGGTAATTCCGTTTCATCGAGTATTTTTTCAATATCACTATAATTTTCTCCCTTCAAATAATCATATGGAAAAATTCCTTTCTTTACCTCCCATTTATCTTCTTTCACGTTATGAAATAAAAGATTATGTTCTTGAAGAATTTTACATTCTTCCGCTTTCAATTGGGAACCGCAAGATTCTAAACTCCTCCCATCAGTGAATTTTCGCGCATCTAAAAATCTTATACATCCAATTTGAAAACTTATATAATCTTCACTGGTTTTCGGGAGAATAGTCACACCAATTTTTCTATTATTGCATTCAATTAATAATTGACGAACAAATAAATGGTTATCATACTTTGCGTTATTGTACATAATGAAGGGAACGAAATTAATTTTCTTAGCATTTAAATTACAATTCCTATGTGCAGCTCCTCGAAATAAACCAGTAATATGATCATGGTCTCGAACTTTATCATTTCTATCTTCAAATTCTTTTCCGCAATAATAACAATTATGTGAGTTCCTGAATCTTTGATTATCCTGAGGACTCATTCTCAACACTTTCTCTTCATTTAATATTCTTGAAAATTTCCTATTTTGTTCAAGTAGAAAATCAATTAACTCATTTACAACATTTTCACCGATAAATTCTTTATAATAATTTTCTTCTATTTCTGGTATTTCAGAATGGAAATATACACCATTTGCAAATGGTCTCTGTTTTATCAAATATTTTGTTCTTTCAGTATCCTTATTAACAAGTTTTTCCTCATCAAATTCAATAAAATTATTTTTCGGATCATCGTTATCACCATCATCAACTTCATTACCGGTATAATTATAAGATTCGAAATCGGAATAAAATATGAAAGGGACTTTATTCTTCATATGGAAATTACTAAATTGGTAAACTGAATTATGTGGGAATGTGCATTTAATAGATTCGTTTTTTTCACAGAAATTCAAATGATTATCATAAGATTTTTTCATTGAGAAGAATACTCCACAATTCATACACAAATGTTTTTTATTTTTTCTATCATGATTCAAATAAACGGAAATATTTCTACATCGAACAATATGTGAAATTCTTTTTTTTATTCCATTGATTTTCTTATAGTCTGTATATACAATAATATTAAATCCTATTACATTCTTATGAGAATATAATAAAGGTTTTAAATTTCCATTTTTATCTGCCATGAAAACATTAACTTTTTCATCATCTGGAACTCTTTCATTGAATAATTTAAAATCTTTTAAACCTGATGGGAATTTGATTCCTTGAAAGATGTTATCATAATGTTCTTTATTCTGATTATAAAAATTTTGATATATTGAAAATCTATCTCTATGTTGCATATGACTAATTTCCCATCGTTTCACATAGGCGATATAGCACCATAGAAAACATTTATCATCAGTATTTCTTATGTCTGTAATATTTGTTGAATTCTTCATCCGTTCAGGTATTTGCATATACATTCCAGCCGATAAAGCATTTTTGTATTTAGATACTAGAAATTCAATTAGTCCAATATATACAATTGAATACGCTGATCCTTTATTAATATATTCATCTATTTTCTTATTTATCAAGTTAGGAGCTGCATCGAGAAAAGTATCAAAGTCTTCCTCAATTCTTAATACTCTTTCGTCAGTCTTGAAATATACTGGTCCAATTCTTTCATAAGTTTCCGATCCATCATTTTGTTTTGCATATCGTTGAAATGTTGCTTCAATAGAAAGATTAATCTTATGTGGATATTTGATTTTCTTATTTTTATATTTTTCAGCTAAATTATTAACCATCTCCTGAGTTATAGATCTTATCCCCTCTTCTTCTCTATATTTTTTAACTATGTAAATAGCAGAATTGCTATTATATACTTCAATTTCTTCATTATTAATTCCTCCACCGGATGTTCCTGGTGAATTATACATATTTTGTTTTAATATATGCATCTTACTATTTTTATGAGATCCAATCCCTGCTTTATTCTTGAAATGTTTATTGCAGCATATGCAATATAAAGGATCCACTTCTGTTTCCGTTTCTGTTTCCTCTTCCTCTTCAGATTGACAAGAATGATAATCATCACTATTATATTCATCATCATAATCTAAATCATCTAAATCCATTTCTTGTTCTGATTTTTTTTTTCTTATTTATTTTTATAACAAAATCTTCTTCATCACTATCATCTTCAAAATTGAAATCGATATCTCCTCCAATAATATTCTGGCCAATATTATTTGATTCGTTATCTGTTTCAATCTCATCTTCATCACCAAATAACCAATCTAAATATAAACTAACATCCTCGAAAATATCGTAACTATTTTCGTGGAATAGTAAGTCCAAACCATAACTTTCTTCCCGATCTCGTTCTTTCATAAATTTTTTATACATGTTTTCCAAAAATTTTGCATACATTTTCGTTTAAAACATTATAGCATTTCCCAAATTTCCAAATCGGGTGCCAAAAAGCTATTCCGAAGAATAGCTATTGGATATTATTTTTTTTATTGTCATTGTGAAATTAAAATATGATTATTTATCAGACTAACAAATTAATAAAAAAACATTAGATTGTTTATAGCCATTAAAATTTTTATTCAGAATCAGAATTACTATTTTCATTAGTCGGGATATATTCAGGATCAGAATTACTATTATATTCATTATTCGGTAAATATTCATTATTCGGTATATATTCATTACCATTTTCAGGATCAGTATTAACAGCTTGATAAACTTTTCAAAGTTCGATTTTACATGATGTTTTTTACTATCCAAATGTCTCTGTTTATTTTGTATTAATCCTTTAAAATTGCAGACATCACAAATAATTTTTTCTTTATCCATTTTTTTACAATTTTTCTAATAATATTTTTAATTTTTCCAAATGATCATTCGTAATTAACGTATTCGTTTTATCTTCTCTCTTTTGCCCATCATTTAATTTTCCAATATTTATTTTACACTTCTCCAAAATATCTTTACTCATTTTTAACTCGTCATCAGTTATCAAATTATCACTCAATGCTTTCTTATGAAACATAAATAATTCATCATTAGTCTTTTCTAATGTTCGTAAATAATTTCGATATTTTTTCAATTTTTTCAAAGTTATTAAATTAGAGCCATTATCTCCAATATTCGATAAAACCCCCAATCCGGCAAAAGCAGCAGTTGATGGAATTGTTAAAGTTCCCAAAGTTGAAATGGAAACAACAATTATTGCTCCAACAGATCCAACCAAAGTTAATATCCCGTTACAATATTTTACTGTTACAGCAATTCGTTTCCATCTCTTATGCAATTTCTGATAATGAGCAATATGCTCGCTTAAATATTCCAAATCTTTCTTAAAATACTGAATATGTAAAGTATTTAATTCTTTTTTATAAGTTTCAGGAGTTTCCTCTTTTTGTTTATATTTTAACATAAATTCTTCCAACTCTTTTTCTGGATATAAATTAGCATTTTCTTCTTCATCCATTTTTATGAGTCACCCATTTTTTCAAAAGTATTTATACTATATCTCCAATTTGATCTATAAATATAATAAAATATAAATCTTGAAAAAAGAATAATATCTTTACCTGATTTATTCTTAATAACATAACATTTTCTATTTTCAAATTCACAATTCCCAAAAATTGATGTATTTCTCAAGCGAATTTGTTTTACAAATTTAACTTGTTGTTTATATATATTTACAGAAAATCTAAATAGATCCATTTCAAATATTTCCACAAAATTATAATATGGATCTTTACTAGTTCCCTCCTCATATTTTGAAATGAATTTATTTTCAATTATTTTCTCATTCTCTTTGGAAGGAAGTAAATCTAGTATATCAAATTTTTTTAATAATTCCATTCTTTGTAATATTACTTTCGGGAAGATTTCTTTCTCATAAAAAATATTTGCTTCATTATGAAAATTTTCGTTAGCATATTTTTCAAATGAATAATAAGTATGATTGTAAAAAGCTTTATCAAGATTATTCAATGTTTCTCTTAATTTTTTTAAATTTTCTATGATATTTTTTCGAGAATTAAAATAAATAATTATCTCATAATCTTTTAATCTATTTAATAATAAACGCAAATGTTGAAAACTGAGATTAAATATTATATCTTTAATATTATATTTTTTTAATGTTTCATCATTAACTTCTTCTAGTTTGATATTCTCATTTTCTTTAGGGATATGAAAATTATACCGTCTCGAATTTTCTGCTAATATACCTAAATATAAACGGATATATCGTTTTTGACTTATAAATAATTTGGTTTTTTTGCTATAATCGAAATTATATTTAATTTTTAAATTCATATCCCAAAATGGTTTTAAAACTGTTAGACAATCAATTTTATCATTTATTTTTTCAATTTCTTCTTCATAATTTAATTTTAAATCATCAATCTTTTTCACATTTTCAATTTTTTCTTTTTCATAATTTAATTTTAAATCATCAATCTTTTTCGTATTCTCACTAATAATATTTTTAATCTTTTTCATATTTTCATTAATATCATCAATTTTATCTTTTTCCATTTTTGAACTTACATCTTTTTTGATATTCGTCTCTATTTCCGTTTTCATGGATTGTTTCACTATTGAATCAATTTTTTCTTTCATCTCATTATATTGTTTCACCATTGAATTAATTGTAAGTTTCAAATTTATAATACTTTTCTCAACATCCATATTCCCAATCTCGATTTTTTCTTTAACTCGCAAAGAATTCACAGGATCGTCACCCCGCTCATTCACAAATATCTTATCTAACATTTTATTATTCAACTCTATAGTTTCATTTATTTTTTCTGTATTCATATATTTCCTATCCGATTCTGATAATATTTTCCGATTATTCGCTTCAATTTTTTCATTTATTTTCTCTTCTCGCATTCCTCCAATTTGCATTACCATTCTTAATTTATTCACAGGAATGTATTGACTCATTTTTGTAAATATTTTTTTCTTTATAAATTAAATCATAAAAGCGATTCCGGCCATAAACAATCTAACATTTCCTCAATTATATCATCGAATTTCTGTGATTTCTTACTCTTACCACATTCACACTGATTCATTTTAAATAAAAAATATAAACTCAATTGTCCACATAGTCGTGTTCCAAAGGGTTGTACTTGTACAGAATTATATATGCATTTATAAAAATCCGGTAAAGGCTCTATTCCATACGGATCAAAATAGTAAGATATTGATTTCTCATTATCAACATTCCCATTATAATATCCCACCCAATGACTTCCTTTTTCATCTGAATCCTGGTAATTTATTATTGATAATTTTTTCTGATTTATTTTCGCATCCACTTCATCCGCCATCAAGACTTGTATTTCAATTTTTAATTTTTTTGCCCAATCTTCAAGTTGCCTATTCGTTGAAGTGTCAACTCCGAACATCATCATTATATCTCCCAAGTTAAAGAATTCTATCATTTTTTATAAAAAAATTTTTATAGCAAGATAGAATTCTTTACCCTTCGGGTCACCAAATTCTATCATTTTTTAATAATTGATTTTATTCAAAATCAATTATTAAAACATTCACAAGGCTTCGCTGAGCTATCATTTTTTATGAGCATATTATTTTTTCTTCAAAAACAAAATATGCTCATAATACACTCTGTCTTAAACGTAAACACATATTTATTTTTTCATTTCGGAAATCTATCAACCGTCCCTTATTATCAATAATTCTCACAGTGAAATCATTTATCTGATAAATGTATACTGGATAATAAGTTACAAAAGCGGGACGCTCTAAAATCTTGTATCCGATTGGAACTGTAAACGCTGGAAACGAATAAATAATATTAGAGTTATGCACGCTTTCAATAATACTTTTATTTTCCAAACCATCTTCAGACGAAACGTATCCTCCATTAGCGATATTACAATCAATATTACAGATATTTATATCCGTGATTTGAAAAGTATATTTCGATTCCAATGTTATTGGTCCTTTTAATATTATAATTTCCGGATTTCCATCAAGATCAAATCCATGCATCGAATGCAGGAATGAGCGCCGATCGAATGTCATATCAAAATCATCGGAAATAGTTATTGTTGACTTGGAAGTTTTTTCATCGGTTTTCACTTGAATCTTTTTCGCAGACAGTTCTCCAATTTCTTCATTGATTTCCTTGAATCCCTTCGTCCCTGGTTTCAACGCCATTGGATATATTGTTTTCCAACCCTTTTGGACTAATTTAAATTTATTATTTGTTTCAGTGATATTCGCAACCAAGTTATAAGTCGAGAACCAGACCAATCCGATTTCGTATTTATGCCGCGGATCCAAATCCAACTGAACAGGTAGCTTAACCTTGATTTCCGATTTCGAAGCAGAAATTGTAAACGTTGTAGAAAATCCACTTGATTCGCCCATTTTTTATAATATTTCATATTATGAAAAAACGTGGCGAGCGAAGCGAGTCACCCATTTTTATCAAATATTTTTTCAATAATTCCTCCTGTTTTTCTTTTGTTAATAATTTTTTCCGTCTTAATTTCTTCATAATATTCAAAATATTATCATCCAAACCATCATGACCAGCCTTCTTTGCAGCGATATATTTATATAAATACGAAAACATTGAAATCGGGTCAGAGGGTATTCCTTCACCTTTGGTTCGGTCCTTTCCTTTTTGTGAACGTAACCTTGGTAATGATGATGATGTTCTTTCCTTTTTCTCTTTTTTCGGGGGACTTGTAATCGCTAATTCTCCTAATCTTCCTTCGAATTTACTAAAAGCATCATAACAAAGATTGATATAATGAATATTTCTTTCTTGATAATTTAATCCTGCATTTTTCACAAATGATAAATACTTTTCGAATGATGCATTTTTTTCTTCCAGAGTATATTTCTTTTCGTAAATAATATCATAATTCCCAATTAGGAAATTATTGAAAATCTCATCAAGCTCTACCCGAACCCGATTATCATTTCGCACAAAATAATATTTTCCACCCTCGTTTATGAGAATATATGTTTGTTTATTGAATATCATATATTGTTTTCCCTCGGCATTCTTTCCAAATGTCGGGCACATGATTGAATTTGCAGATCCAAAATTTTCATAATAATTCGTATTAAAAAATATTTCTAAAATTGGAGCAGTTTGCAATAATTGAGGTTCGAATTTCGTTCCCAATTTCTGTGCCAACTCTTCTAATAATTTTTTTGTTACCTCATGATGACTGGTGATAAATTCCTTATCCTGAAGATAATTTTCACTCATTTCCTGCATTATCGGAGCTAATTCTTGCTGAATGAGTAAATATTCCTGTTGGTATTGATCAAAAAACGATTTGGATTTCATATTATCATAATTCTTTATATCCACCTCAATAAATCGTTTGAGATCGTTTTCCAATTTAACAACTTTGGTTTTTAAAGCTGAGATTCTGTCTGTGATGGGACCTTGTAATCCACTCATTAAAGGTTGGAACATTTTCGACATTGACGACTGGAAATCAGATATACCGCTTTTATATTCCAATTCTTGACGATTGTATTCATGGATTGCTAGTGAGGATTGAATCAAACTTTTTCGTAAATAATCAAAATATTTTTGGTGGTCATTTAAACTTTCTCGTTCATTTAATAGTGTACTCATTTTTGTAAAGATTTTCTTTTTAAATCTGATTCTGATTATTCGGATCCCAAGGTTCCAAGTATAATCCCTTTCCCATGAAATGACATTTCAATTTCCCTCCCAATTTTTTATTTTTATTCAATAGAGCCTTTTTCGATTTCGGATCTTTATCTGATTGATTTATCTGTTCACGAAAAAATTTTTGAATTCCTTTTCCAACATAATCGTCCAAGTACAACCCTTCTCCTGAAATATTTTCACTATCTATCGATTTAATTATTTCATCTAAACTTGGTCGTAATTTTTTTTCTAATACTAATGGTGCTAAAAGAGGTAAAATTCCTCCTTTTTTCTTTCCTTTCGATTTCTGTAATCCCGATCCCGTTGGTGTTGTGGTTGGTGGAACCGCTGGTGTATTCAATTTATCAAGTTCCTTTTGTTTTATTTGTTTTTCAATATCTATTTTCTCTTTTCCAGCCTGAATCTTCTGTGCTTCGCGAGCATTTGAAACAGTTTTTGATACTCCAGCGGCTACTCCAGCGGCTGCTCCTCCTACTGTAAAAAGAGTAGTTAAACCAGCGATTATAGCGGGGATAAACGGTAAAATTCCTCCGCTGTGATAATATCCACCAATCTCTCCTCCATTTTTTTCTAAATCTTTAATCTTTTTCAACATTTCCCGATTTAAATACACTTCCTTCCCATTCACTCGAATCAAACCGGGAGTTTGTGTATCTATTAATTTTCGTATTTTTAACGCATCTGTTTTCGGAGCCATTTTTAGAGCAGATTTTTTTTCTCCGAAACAAAATTCTGCTCCTATTCCTTATTTCTTATCCACGGTTCCCTTGAATGGTTCGATTATCGTGATTTGGGATCCGCGTAGAGACATTTTTATTTTTGCTTCCTGAAGAATTACGCAATACATTTTTGGTTTAAACGTTTCCGTTTTATTAATCAGCAGTGTAACGGTAACATTGTTGACATCCAAAGTTTTATCGATATCCGAGGTATCGAAACAGACAATTGGGTAAAAAGTTTTCCAATCTTCCAGCGAAAGCATTGGGGCCTTATCTTGGAATCCGCGGCAGCATTGCACGTAACTATTATATAATTCATAAAAATTCCGATTTTCTGTATTATTTACCATTGGCTGGATTGGGTAATAGGTATTATTTAATTTTAATTGAATCGAGAATTCTTTGGGATCCATTTTAAACAGAGAATTATTATTATTATATCCCGAATTATAAGTTTTCATTCCGATGAAAATGTATCGTGGTAGATAATTAAGATATGCTGCATTCCATGAGAAAGTTTTTAGAGTTGTTAACTCATATTCCACTGAGATTCGTTGGAGAAAATCCACATAAATCGGTTTATCTTTCAGATTCAGCCGATCCACCAATCGGGCATAATAATCAATATTCAATTCCAGTTGATTCATGTGCAGTTCCAGGGATTCTATTTTAATACCTCCTTTGGACCCATTTTTCGCGAAAAAAATATTTGAATTATCCAATTTCCGAACCATTGTAAATTCCAGAAGAATATTGTAAATAACTCGGTTATAATTTTGTAAAAATCCAAAGAGATGTTTCAGCGAGAAAGAGCCTCTGAATTTATTTTTCTCATATTGATTTCTCCGGATTTCAAATCCAATATTTTGATATTTATATTCAGCCGGAACTATTGGTGGACCTGCGACTTCTGTTTTATAAACCATCATTTCATTGTGATCGGGGATAAAATCAGTTATTTCTCCACAGGGTAAATAGTTTCTGTCTTTAGAGACATATAATAACATATCCGATACAACTCCAGGATTATTTATCGATTCAACGACATAATTTCCTAATTTTAATGACATACACGTAAATAATTTTGGAAAGAAATTAGTCTCCAAAACGGTATCAGTATCTGTGATTGTGATTTCATAAACCAGTTTTGCGTTACAAATATCTATTGGATCAGTGGTTTGGGAGAGCTGAAAAACTATAGTTCCGTTCTGATTCATGTATGCTTGTGATCCGCTGGTTGGTGCTAGTTTTATTACATCAGATTTTTTCAAAACATGAGAAAATTCCTTATTGTTATCGAGATCTAAAATTCCCAAGGGAATCATCCCTGAAGTTAATTGATTTATTGGTTTTTCGAAGCTTGTTTCCATTTTTAAAATAATGAATTATTTTGCAATTGTCAGGTGAGTTCTTCAATCTCCTTTGTCAATTCGCGTAATCTGTAAATCCGCTTCATAGAACCGACCGAATAATTCTTTAGGCATTTGCTTCCCCTTAGGGGAAGAAATACCTAAATCCTCTTCTTTATTTTTTTCAGGATTTATCAGTTTATAAGTCACGGGATATTCATGATCCAAAACTTTTGAAATTTCATAAATTTCTCGAGTCCATTTCGGTTCATAACCTTTTTTAAAAGTCTGTAATTTCCGTTCCTGGTTTTTATTGCGAGTGCCTTCGGGTTTGTCTCCACTAAATAATTTTGTTTCGAATACCCGAACTCGATCTCCGACTTTGAATTTCGGTTTCTTTGGTAATTTTTGTGGTTTTGGTTCTGGTATAGCATCATTAAACATTACATCGTGCGGTGATACGCGGATAGAACTATGAATTCTATTATTATAATCAGATAATATTTCTTCCATTTCCAGCTCAGTGATAACTTTCTCCCCTTTCTCAGTAAATAGTTTATAGATTTCAGATTTTAATGTTCTATTAAATCTTTCAATAAAAACGGGTTTTTCCTTTACGAAGTACATTTTAATATTATTGGCTTTCAGGAATTTTTTATCAAATTCCTTGTTTGTGAATTCAGCTCCCTGGTCGACCCATAAATATTTCGGAATTGGTAATTCAGTATATGTTAATTCCGTTAAGATTGAAATGAAAGCTTGGATTATCGATTCAGATTTTTTATTGGGAAGAAAACGGAAAAAGCCATACCGGGAGTAAATATCTATCACTGTCAAGATATAATATTTCCAAATTTTACGAGTTTGTCCCGATTTTGTTATTGTTGTTGCAACGACTCCATTTTCAGTATCTTCTTTAGCGTCAACAGTTATCAAGTCGGCTGATCAAATCCGATTCAGTGATTTAACATTTATTCGGAGAAAGTCTTTATTTCTTTTATGAGCTTTATGTAATTCCTTGGCTAATTGTTTATTATCCAATGTTCCACCAAATGCGATTTTACCTTTCATAATTGTTTTTATGAGAAATCTTTCGAATTTTTGGCGTAAAGTCAGATCTTCAAGTTGATTGATATCGTGAATAAGATTTACATCCGCCAAGTGCCGATCTCGTAAATCTTCGGATCTGTAAGCGATATCATGTTTGTAGCATGCCTGATCCAATCCATCTACTGGTTTATTATCTTCACCAATTGGTTGATCTTGGTCGTCTAATCGGATATCCAACCGAGTCAATGGTCCGCAATAATTTTTTCCCGGTAAATGCAGTTCTCCGTATTTGGTTTTCATAAATCCAGGAATATATTTCGCAAAATTTCCCATAGATTGTTGAACGTCACCTCCTTCTTTTTTAATAATCATCATTTTTAATAAAAATTTCCAATACTACCAAGCTATTTTTCTATAGACATGATATTAAAGGAATACGGTTAGAAAAGGAAAGAATAATATTATTTATTTTTTTTATATTTGTAAAGGAAAAAATCTCTAAGGTTTTATTTTATGAAATCATTTTATTAATCGCTTTCATCATTTTCAAGATCTGAGCCTATATTCGGATTTTCGATTGATATTTCTTCTTCAGTAAATAAATTTTTATAAATTTTTTTCTCAGACCGATCGAAATAAATATAATTATATTTTTTCCGCTGCCAGTGGTGAATGATTTCCCGCTGATATTCGTTGATATTTTCGCTATTGGGTAAGAGATCAGAGAAGATATAAGATTTATCCCGTTTACCTAANNNNAAAAAAATGAATCCAGTGGAATTATTCCGGATAGAATGCTTATCCAATCCGTAGAAAGTTTGGGAGATGTATATCGTATTACAGTTATTATGACGTCCTCTGGTGAAATACGATTTCATTATCTTCTGATCTGAGAGATTCACCACGTCATCGAAAATAATGAGATTCTTTGCATCTTTTGGTAGTGAGTCGCAAGCGACGATTTGATTGGGATCCGAGGAAAACAGGACGGATATTGAATTTTCAGGATCTCTAATCAAGTATTTCGATTTATCAATATTATTATTATTAATAAATCTTTTATACGCATAAACGAGATATTCCGGAGGAGGAACATAATCTTTATCAGAATTATTTCCTAATTCTTTTTTTATCATTTCTAATAA
>MQRK01233142.1:149166-162968 GCA_001938485.1 Girardia tigrina | reverse complement strand
TATATATATATATATATATATATATATATATATATATATATATATATATATCAAAAGTTATTGTTTACAAGTTTATGAATAAAGACATGTAAAACATGCTATTTTCAAACACAAGATTTTAAATGAAGATACAACAATATATTTGAAACACAATTTACATAGTTATAAACAAAATATAGTCAAAAACACTTGTAACAAAATCCTTATAGTTTAAATCTCTCAAATCGGTGATTACAATTTTCCCAGAACAAAAAACATTTACACATATTGGATTAAAACAAGTTATTCTCAAAGAAGGAGACATTTTAGGTTCATAATGATTCGCAGTATTCTTTTTGAAGGCATTGATATTTATGGGATCACCATAATCACACGTCACTGTAATAGATTGTATATTGACATTGGTGATATTGAATGGTAAAGTGGATGGATCAATTGGTTGTTTACAACACATTATTCGAAATTTTCCATTGCGGAAGAATATGATGGTATAATCTAGGCTAGCCAGGAAAGTGTAAAACACATTGTCACGGTTTAGTGCCAAATTGGAGGTATTTCAGAAAATCTTGAGTAAATTCTTTATAATTGATATTACGCAGCATTTGTTAAAAATGAATGTCACTGTATCCATCAAAATTTAAATTCCTGCCTTATGTCTATTTATTACAATTGATACATTAAAAAAAATAATAACAAGTCTTAGTTTTGCTATTTTAAAAATAATAAGTAATATTATTATAATAGTTTGTTTTGTTTTTAATGCATCAAATAAAATAAATACAATAAACGTTATGAGATATCACAACATTCAGACATTTTGTCATTATTTCAAAATCCATTTGACAAATCAAGTTGCTCCTGCTGAAATGAAGTGTAAGTTTAAAACCTTTATAGAACTTAACCAGGTAACTGAAGAAAATAAGATTGATGATGAGACAATTAATAATAAGACAATCGTTTAGCACTTTAAAAGTATCGATTAGCACATTTAGGCACTGTGTAGCGATCCATTAGCACTTTTTTCTTCGGTTGCTAAAGAAAGGGTCACGGTTGTTATGGATGCGGTAACCGTTACCATGGTTACAACCGTCTTGAATCACTGTATCCGTTGCTAATAATAAAACGTCCTTGGTTACCGTTGCTATGGGGACCAGAACCGTTGCTAGGAACCCAGGAACCAATCAGAAGTGTTCCCAAGGTACCGGGGACCAATCAGAACCGTTGCTTAGATAACATGAACCCTTGCTAAGGTGATATGAACCGTTGCTATGGTAACCGGGACCGTTTCTATGTTAACCGGGGCCGTTGCTATGGTAACCGGGACCGTTGCTATGGTAACCCGAACCGTTGTCATGGCAACGGGCTACCCCCATAGGGGGGTCTTGTACGTCGAATGCCCATTTTCCCCCTACTGTACTACCATATTTGGCAAGAAATTCTCGTATCTCTCAGAAGTCAGATTTAAAAAAAAGTAATAAATAATTATAAATTTCATTCACTTAAATGTTTTAATGGATGTTAGTAATTTTTTATTATTTGTGCTTATTTATTATTTATGCTTATTATTTGCTCTTTTAATTTATAATTGCTATTAAATGTATCTTAGATTTCCTAGATTTAAATCGTGATATAAAGAATTGTGGGATTATGACCAAAATGTGATATTTGTTACTTATTAGATTTTCAAATATGAAATCGGTAGGAATGATTACAACAAATAAAGATCAAACGAATTCTCTAAATGGTATATAATATTGTCGATATTTGTTCTTGTCTGCGAGGACTACATTTATCAAAATAGTGACCGCGATGGAAGATAAACGTCTGGATAACAGATCCGATTGAAACACCGATTTTGAAAAAAAAACATTGACGAGCAACTGATTCACAAATTATCAAAAGAATAAAAGAATTAGTAACGATAATTCCGCAAATTAACACTTCATTACTGGAGGTTGATAGATAGGGTATGGTTGAAACAGCAGGTCCAAGAATGAATCCTATTGTGGTGATATTGAAGTGACAGGGTTCAAAAAGATCAAAATCTTTTTATATTTCATCATTTTATATTTCAAAGATCAAAATATAAAAAATTTCGTAAAATTATGTCCAATAAGCCAAACAGAAATCAAACGGATTATTGATTAATAAACATAAATTCAATTTGTATAATTCAAATTTAAATATGAAAATCAATCAATAAGGAACAAAGGCAACATTGAAAAACATTGTAATTAAATTAATATTAAATCCATAGAGCACAAACACTCACACAATAAGTACAATGTTAATAATAATTAATTTGTTTTAATCATCGGAATTAATTGCCATTCAATCTACATCTACCGTAATCAACAGCTAACTAGAAATTGACAAATGCAAAATTTGTTTTGAAATTTCGAAAATAAAAATATATTTGCGACTGTTTTGTTTTAATCATCCGAAGATAAATTATTTTTCATCAATATTATCATTATATAAGCTGCCTCAACTGAAAGATCATTTACAAATTCATATACACGTGGAGATTGTTGATAAAATCTAGTCTATCATGATACGAGCTATGTATAATAAATGGAAGAATTTATTTTACAAATGAATTGAAACAAGAATAATATCAGTAATACAGAAATATCATTAAATGAAACAAATTAAATGGAAATAAATTCATTTGTCAACGGCTTCAGTCATAGTTGAGGGTTTATAATTGAGAGGGTGGGCGTCCAATGTCGATTCGATAAACTGATCGAGGTTACTTATGTAATATTGTTTCTCCAGGAGGTAAAGCTTCAAGGGTGAAGGGATATTGAGATTCGTTATATGATCTTTACGGATCTGAAAAAAAATTAGGAAAATTAATTTTTTGATAAATTATTTTAATTAGTAAATAAAAATAATATAAAATCAAAAATGTAACAATAAAAAATATGAATTTCGAACTATACACTAATCACTAAAAATAAATACGAAATAACATTCGTCATTACTTAGAAAAACCCTAAATAGGTTAACAAAATAAATTAGGAAATAAATTAAGGATCAAATGAAAACTTTATTTTACTTTTAAAAATGATAAAATCAAAGATTATACGAGGGGCGTTCCGAAAGTAAGTGGAAAAAAGGGAGACGACACCACAAGAAAGCATTTATTGAAGGAATACAATGTCATTCATCATCCTCATCACTGTCAAGGCAGGTAAGGCAGTGATTTGCATTGATGGTCTCCGACACTTTTTCCACATTTTCTACCGTGCTCGTCGTTGCTGGACGTCCACTCCTGTCCGCGTCGTCCAAGGATTCACGTCCATTTTCGAATTGATGCACCCAATTGTAGATGGCAGACTTTTGTAGGGCTCTTCCTTGGAACACATTTGATAAGCGGTGCACAATGTCAGACACTGGAGTATCCTCTTTCCAAAGGAAAAAGATGATGGCACGCTGAGAACGTACTGCGTCTTCCATGTGTTAAACAAAAATGAAAACACTACCTATGACAGTTTCCTCTATGCTGCTCACATGTTGCATGGACCAATGCCACTTTTGCTCGATTTCTATTGGCTGGTAAGTACATCACGCCACCACGCCATCTGTCCTTCTGTAAGATGTACACACACGCGCACACCCGCATATAAGTATTTCCACTTACTTTCGGAACGCCCCTCGTAAATGTTTCATAAACGTTATGAATTTATTGGAATTTGATTTTCTTTCAGAAGTCCAGCTATTTTATTTTAGAGCCAAAGTTTATTACGTACGTGGTGAGTTCAATAATTATCAACCTAAGGTAAAAAACATGTAATAACAAGTTTTTTGTGATTAAATGAATGATCATAGGCTTTAATTCCATTAATTGTTTTATTTTATCAAACGCATTAAATTTTTTATTGGTATTATTTTGAATTTTCGCCAGTGCGATAATTTCAGACGTCCAATTTCGCAGCATTATGAAGTTCTTTGTGTTCTATAAGAAGATGTGCTATGAAATCTTCAATTGTTTTTAGTCCATTTACCTATAGGTCTCCGGATCTCTGTCAACTGTTAATTATTGAGTCAGAGTTAAAAGGTGGTCAAACCTCCATTTTTTTGATAAAGAAAATCCGGTCAGACTCATGAAATGTTTTAATACAATCGAATTATGATGAAAATTATGTCATAGAAGCTCAACATAAGTATTGGTTCATCCCACTTCAAATTGAAATTCATGGGTATCAGAAAATTGTACTCCAGATTAGTACCCCGCGTCTTGACTGGTGAAATGATGCAAAACCGCTTGAAGTGCAGCCAGGAAAACTTAAACCAGTATGGCTAGACTTTCCTAGCAGATTTAATTACGAAAAATGAAGCCCCACTCAGGATGTATTTTCCGGAAACAAAGCGTGAGTCAGAAGAGTGAAAACTGTTTCGAAAGAGGCCATTTTAAAGGTGCAAATGCGGATAAGTTATGGACGAGCGATGATGGTTTCCTTTTTCTGGGATCATAAAGGTCTTATTCTCGTTGATTACTCGGATAAAGTCATTGCCATCAACACTAACTATTACAGCTAAATCGTTGCAACCACCAGAAAAAATAGACGGAAGAAGAAGAACACGTTTCTCGGGAAACAATTGAAGGTGCTGACTTAGTTCTTGTACATCATCCGCCGTACAGCCAAGATTTAGCACCGAGTGAGGTTTACCTCTTCAGACACAAAAAGAAGCATTTTTGAGGGATCCAGTTTGGTATTAATATTTGGATCCAGTTAATATTTGTGGGTTGCCGTGAAGGAATTCCTCGCCGCATACCCCCAAGAATTTTTCAAAGAGGCGTTTTCTGAGTTGATTAATCGTAGGTGCAAGTGTGTGGAGTGAAATGGACATTATGTTCAAAATGATAACAACATCCGTTACACTCGTTGTGTTATAAAAATGGCCCTTTGCTTTGTCATGCTGGGTACTCAACGAAATGCACCACGTAAATGTGCACCATAATTTATACCATGTTATATCATTAAATCGCTATATTTAAAATCACTTGTATTTCTTTCATTTTTGTCATTTATTTTAAAAATGTATCAAATTAGTTAATTATTAACCATAAGAAACATTTTCATTAAGTGTTAAATATTACTTTTCTACAGCGTCTTCTTTGACTATGAAACCCTTGGTAAAACATACCTTCGTCAGTATAATATGACTACTAAATTGATCAATTTTTTAAACCAGAAATAAACACTATAAACATTTTTTCTTGTCGATTTAGGTTGGACAGATGTCGTGCGATGTACATATAATAAGAACGTAGTTAGAAAACTTTTTAATGAGGTAATTAAACTGTACATTTTTTATGATTTAATATACTAATTTATTAATACAATGTATCAACTTAAAACTTTGTTATAAGTTATCCTTCCAAGAATTATAAAAGTTATGAAAAGATTTTAAGATACTTGATGGCTATTGAGTATTCAATATCAATAAAGTAAATTTTATTCATTCAAAACTATTCAAATCTTTTAATACATTAATATTCAATAATTGCTAAAATAAATTACGGAAAATGGAAAATGAGTTTTCCTTCCGGCAGTTCTACTCAAACTATTTCTAATATGTATGACGTCCCACGCAGGGCAAATAATCTGAAATAAATCCCATAATCAGTCTCCTGAAAAGTAATTTCAATATGATTCGTCTCCGAAAGAAACATAAAAAAATGAGATTCTAAATAATATTTCTTCTTAATCAAAACAATCATTATTTATATTTAATAACACTAAATAACAACTTTCAGTCATTATTTTACTTAGGTTGTTTCAATTGTTTCAAGGATAACAATTAAATTATAATAAAGCCATAAATTGTTAGAATTGGACAAAGAGATTTATAAATGCAAAATTTCTATTGAAACTTTCTATTTATGTGTTGCTAATTGTAACAGTTTATTTACCTCATTTCTTTCAAAGTATAAATTAATATAAAGCAGAGCAAAGTTATATTTATCAAGTATTAAAAGGAATAATAATAATAATATTAATAATATTTGATAACAGAGTAGGCTGCGCAGCTGCGTAGTTGCAGTTTGGTGGCGTTGGCGGGGAATCTCATGATCGGAGATTGAAAATTGTCAGGAATGTTTTACTGTCATTTGTCATGTCTCTCCAATTTACAGATTGATATCCAAAGTTTGCCAAAATTAACTCCACATTCTTTGATTTCATTCCAACATCGTTTTCAGATCACGATGAAATAAATTCGCTGATTTTTTACTGAAATCGTTTGAATCTAGTGCGATTTGAGATATTTGAATCAATAGAACAGTCGCCTGCGCGAGCAAGCAATCCCCCAAGACCAGTTTTTCTAGAACGATATCTTAATTCGTCATATTCGACTGATAATCGACTTTCAGTTGACTGATTTTGTTTTGCATTAGTTTTCTATCGACAGAATTTTGAAATTTAAACCAAGAAAAATCTTTTATTTGATAATCAGAAAAGTCAGTCGATGCACAGAAAATTTCATCATATTCACGACTCCAACAAGCAATTTTTAAAAATATCGCTCTTTTTCAAATTACATTTTTTTATTATTCAAACCAATTCTCTCCTTTAAAATTTTTTTACGGTTTTGTTTTGACGATCAAATTTGATTTATCCACATTTCGGGAAATGGATTCGATTTTACACAGAAGTACATTGAATAATGATTTCTGTGTTACTCTAACTCCGCGTGTATTGGTCGAGGAATGATGTGGTCTTCCTTTCATTTGCCTCTGTACTTGACCTTGATTGGTTTGAGTGTTCTCTGTACATAGGCATGTCTTGAGCGTGGTGTATGTTGTGTTTGCAATGGTTTTAAGGATTTATTTCATTATTTTTTTTACAACCCATCGATATTCAATGATTTAAAAGCAGCAACAGAAAAACTCAAAGAAGAAAAAGTAGAATTAATAAATTCTCATGGAGACTTTAAGATGAATTTGACAAAAAATACAACTCAGAACTAGAGAATTTACAAAAAGTTATTAAAATGAACTTAGAAATTTATAAAAAGGAAATGAATAATGACCAGGTTAAATATAAAAATCTGGAGAAACAACTCGATCGAAAAGAACAAGAAGCTAAAAAAACAATCGAAACTGGTTAAGTACGAATACGAAGCAAAATTATCCAAATTAATGCCGTTGGAAGTGTAAAATGATTATGAAGAATTAATTCTATCGTTGCGATCTCAAATCTCTTTTCTACAGCAAAAATCGAACTTTTAGAAGACGAAGTGAATTCTATGAATATCATGAAAACATATCACACCAACGGCTTTACTAAAATTATTTTACTAATTATTATCCGTAATAAAATATACGAAAAGTCAATAAATAAATTGATCAAGATCTTTATTAACTATAATTATTTACCGTGTAATGACAATTCATCTAGAGGATTAATTACCGTTAATGAATTATGAAACTCGACGATTTTGTCTCTTATTCATATATGTAAGATCGCTTTTGAATTTGTTTTTTTTGTTCACAATTAAAGATTTTTATTAAGCTTGAGTGTTCGGTTTATTTATTTTTATTTATTTTCAAGTAAAATTCGCTATTTCGTAATTGTCGAAATAGTAAATTTTACAATTTCCACTCGAATTTTCATTCCCATGACATACATTAAACCGACAATAGCGAACTACTCGCAATTCAAAATTAGACCCCTAACTTGAACCGCGAATAATAATAATAATAATAAAAATAATGTTTATAATAATTTTATGCCACTTTCATTATCACATTCTGAAGTCATAATTTAACACAACAAAAATTTATTAATATCAACCATTCATATACTTAAACAAATTAATTAAATTATTTCGCCAAAAATTAATTTACAATTCTTTTCGATTAAATTCTGAAAATTTACGAAAATTAAACCTTAAAAATAATTTTACATTTTTTGCAAAAAAATTTACAAAATTTAAAATGTAAAATACTTTTACATTCTTACGAAACTTTATCATAAAATATTTATTTTATCATATTTTTACTCTGCATTTTAATTTTCTAATTTATTTCCTTTAAATTTTCAAAACTAAAAAAAAATAATAAACTATTTTGGCGAAACTTTAAACTAACCCCTCATAATTATTATTATAATTATTATTATAAATATATTCCATCAAAATGTAGTATCAAATAATATAAAATGAAATAACGGGAAAACCATCATTCATTGCTTCTGAATAGAAGATTCCCATCTGATATTTAATCCCACCTGATTTCCATCAATTCAAATGTTCTCATTCAATACAGAAGTTTTCCTATTTTGATAAATTTATTTACAATTTAATTTATCTAAAATATTTTTGACTTGATTGACTAATTAATTCTAATTTCTGAAAATATTGATCGACATTTTGTTTGGTTCTGAAGACTCAAATTGAATGAAATGTGAAATTTAGTTTTTCCTGATAATTAGTCTTAAAACATTCTTTATACCATTTGCTGATACATAAAAGTTAATAATATTATAATTCATATAATAAAAGAAAGACACAAACATAAATCATGAATAACATCTAATTTTTTGTCATTATTCTTAAAGGATTAAAGAAATATACTGGTGAACTCAAAAACTAACTTCAATTATTATTATATATTATTTTTTTGATAATATTTTTATACTTACATTGCTAAGAATGACAAATCGTGATAAATGTTTCAGTGAATGAACTATTTGATTTCTGGTCAAAGGGTATAGCAGTGACACTTCCATCGGCGGCTGCCCAGGAACATTTGTGAGCAAGAAGTAATGAAATTTCCCACTCTGTGAATGTGCAACAGCTTTGTCGATGAATTCTGAGATTGTTGTCGCACTGTGCGATTCTGGCTGTGACCAAAAACTGAAGGTTCCTAAAAAATGAATATTTTATAATCTTGAATGTTTATGCATTGTTAAATACTACTAAAGTAAGATGTCTTAGAATTAGAACTTCTCAATTTTTATCCCACTCCTTATAACATCAAGAAGATATATTACCGTTTTTATTAAATTTGTCAATAACTTTAAATATAACTTCATAAATCACGAACTTGACCCTTTTAACACGATACTCTTATTATTAAATATTAAATATTATTTAAATATTAAAGATCTCATAAGATTCAAAAATGCTTTAAAGATTTGGAGAAAACGACGTGGTATCAGATGTAGTAATAAACCTGATAAAACGGATTAATAAATACTGTAACAAAAATAATAAACTCAAATTAGATCAAAAGATGGAATATTTTATCACGATAAAAACTCATTTTCTCTAATTAATAAAATATTTAAAAATTAATTTTCTACCTCCTAACTCGTACAAACTAGTTTATATCATCAAAAATAATAATTATTAAACCAAATAAAATTTTTCCAAATTGGAAAGTATTATTTTTCTTCCAAAAATAAATGTCATAAATTACGTTTTCTAAATGTTGTTTGGAAAATTGTTAAATTTCAAAAAAACAAAATTAAATTTGATTTTGAATTCATTGTTAATTTAACTTTTTTTCTGGAGAATTTAATCTCATTTGTCAAAATTTCTTGAATTCTTGACACAACATTTAATGAATAATATTTCCAAAATAAATTTAAATGGAATTTGATTTATGAATGAATACAACTAAAAACAAAATTGAAGAAACAATTTTGATTTTTTGAAATATTATTTCAGAAGAGAATTCAGGAAATATTTGTTAACTGATGATACAGTTTCCTTTCTTTTTATCATTAAAAACTATAAAAGTTTGTCTTCTTTGTTTAAAAATATTAGTACTTTTAACTGGAAAATATTATTTATATATATATATATATATATATATATATATAAATTTAAAACAGTTTAATTTTGTCAATTTCGTCAATGTTTATAGGTGAGTTGTAGTGTCTCATTATTAATGATTCACAAAACTGCCGCTCATAGTGT
The DNA here is from genome assembly GCA_001938485.1 of Girardia tigrina. NCBI lineage: Eukaryota > Metazoa > Platyhelminthes > Tricladida > Dugesiidae > Girardia > Girardia tigrina. The sequence continues at coordinate 153,032 of MQRK01233142.1, read as the reverse complement.
GAATCAAAGCTCTTCTATAAAACAGAAAACTCATCCTTTGAAACATTAGAGATTCTTCTTTTACAAAGTAACCAATGATCAAGAACCTAAGTCGATCGACTTGTTTCTGGAAGCTCACTAATCCGAGTTTTGAGATGACAAATTAAAATTTAATTTAAATTCTTTAAAATTAAGAGAGATGCACTAACATATCGTTTTCTCAAATGGCAATTGATAGCTGCCAATGGTTGGTTTGCGAGAATGAGATTGATTGCATTTAGTGCATCTCTCTTAATTTTAAGGAAAAGTGAAATAAAGTTATTTTCATCCAATAATTTATTGGATAATTTTTTTTTATTTTCGGCATGTTTCCATATAGTGTACCTGCTTGGTACATTTTGTGACCTAATGATGGGATTTTTATTATCTCGAAACGCGTCGTCCTATTTTTATCCATATTATATAGATTTTACCTTACATTGTATATATATATATATATATATATTGGGTTGACGAAAAAGTCATTGCGTTTTTTACTAAAATATTTATTATCAAAAAATGACATGGATGCACAAATATTTTTACACGATATACTGTCCATTATTTTCAATAACTTTCTTCCACCTTTCCGGTAGCTTCATTATTCCTGATTCATAAAAAACCTTTGCCTTTGTCAGCAAAAAAGCCGTCTAGGAACGATTTGATGTCTGGAGAATACGGTGAGTGCGGCAAAACATCCCAACCCAGTGATAAGAGTTTCTGGCGAGTGGTCAAACCTGTATGCAGTCTTGCGTTATCATGCTGAATTACAACTCCTTTTCGATTTGCCAATTCAGGACGTTCCTGTTGAATTGAATGAGCCAATTTCTCCAGCTGACCACAATATCTGTCTGAATTGATGGTTTCATTCCTCGAAGGAGTTCAAAAAACACAATTCCTTTAAAATCCCACCAGACGGAAAGCATAACCTTCTTTTGGTGAATTTCTGCTTTTGGGATCGTTTTGGCAGACTCAACACGTTCTGTTCATGATCGTCGGCGTTTCCCATTATTGTAAACAATCCATTTTTCGTCACCCGTAATCAAGCGCTTCAAAAATGAATCACTTTGTTCTCGCTTCAAAAGGGAATCGCAAATGTCTATACGCTTCACCAAATGAATTTCTTTCAGTTCATGTGGTAACCACATATCGAGTTTACTGACGAATCCAAGTTTCTTTAAATGACTTCCAACACTTGATTTTGATATTTCCAGAGACTCTGTATGGATTCTCTGTCAAATGTGGATTAGATTTGATCAGTGCTGTTATTTTGTCGCCATCAACTTCAACTGGTCGACCGGAGCGTGGTGCATCTTTCAGATGAAATTTTTCAGAACGAAATTTAAAAAACCAGTATTGACACTCTCGAAGTTTTAAGGAGTCACTACCATATACAAAACATATCTTCTTATGAGCTTGCACAGCGGTTTTCCTTTTGCCAAAATAATGCAACAAAACATGACGAATATGCTCATCTTGATTTTCCATTTCGAATTGACGGTAAAGTAATAAATTAAAACAAAATCAATTAATATTTTGTATAAACATAGTCTGAAAATTAAGGTTTCAGAATATAATTGAATTTAAATTTTATCACATCGTTTTATATTTTCAAGCTTTTTATTAGGACGTACTCAAAAACACAATGACTTTTTGTCAACCCAATATATATATATATAAATTTAAATAAAATAAATATTTTTTTATATTAGAATATATTTTCTGCCTAATTTTTCTTTAATAAAAAAAACAAATCTTATTGACTTAGAATTTTAAATTCGTGTAAAAACGAATACTTTTTCAGCACTTTACGGATAAATATTTTAATCAAACAAATAAATGATAATAAATAAAAAAATCTTCTTTTCGGATATATAAATTGAAAATAAAATGAGTAAAAAATATAAATATAGAGGTTTGGCCAATGCGACTGAGTTTTTTTTATATATTTATATATTTAAAAATACGTTATTAAAATTATTGATAAGTACATCATTTTAAAGTAAATTTAAAGCAGTTTATGATATTTACGGTTTATTATAATATATAACATTTTCAAAATTAGAATCCTCAGAAATAATAATGCTTTTATGTAATTTTTGAAACCCACACAAACTGCTACAAGAGTAGAATTTTAATCTTAGAAATTGCTATGACGATCTTTAGCTCGGAAATCATTGATGGAGTACACATTATCCTTAAGAAATTCCCACAGACAAAAATCCCCACGGAATATACTGGCCACTCAATCCCATTTTTCTGCATTTAGGGCAGTAATTCGTTCAGAAAAGTGTTCCTCGATAACGCTAAACACATCAAATGTTCTGTATGGTTTTGCTCCGTCTTGCTGACACCAGAAATTGTAATTTAAATCGAGTCTAGAAGCGTTAAGAATAACTTTACCTCTTAGTTTTCCTTTAATTTCGTCTGGTACAGCGCTTAAAGTTGTAAAAAAACTTCGAAATTATTCTTTTTACAGATACTTCTAATAGTGCACCATTCTTTCCCTATTTCGTTCGCAATTTTGTTTCCGCTACAACTGCTAATTTTCAATTTTCATAGAATAATTAAATTATTTCCACGCAAATTTTAACGGATATTGCTTCCATGATAAATGTGAACGAGGTTATTATAAATCAGTATTATAATTATTAATTGGTTACTGAACTAATTTCAACAAAGGAACTATTTTTTTAAAAAAAGTTAATTTCAACTAATGAAATAAAAATTCCTTTAACCCTAACCCTAACCCCTAACCATAACTATAACCCTTAGTTGAAATTAGTTTCTTTGTTGAAATTAATTCTGCATCTTATTATTAATAAAATATCATTTTGGATATATTATTATTATTGATAAAATAATCTGTTGACAAAAAACAAGTATTTTTAAAAATCTCAAGCAAATTGACCAACCTTGTATATGATGTCAAATAAAATCCAATAATTAAAGATAAACAATAAATAATATATATATATATATATATATATATATATATTTATACTTTTATTGAAACAAGGTTTTCACGGTGTTAATTTATAATGATGAATAAATTTTATTGCTTGAATCGAGAAAGTTAAGTCTATCTTATAATATTGGCTGAATGGTATTCTCCCAGGTGTTCCAAATGGATTCAATGCCACTAGTTCCAATCAATTGAGAATTAAGGGCCAGATGTTAAAACAATATTTTAATATTTTACTTAATTTCGTCTGCCACTAAGTCATTTAATAGTTCGGCAATAAATACTAACGGTAAGAACATTTTTGTAGCACAAAAATAAATAATATTTAAATGTATAATTATTATTAAAATTATTGATTGGTACTCATTGTTTTCTGTCTTCTATACTACATAATATACGGAATTAATATGATAATTTATACACATTATAAAGAGCAATTTAGTGTTAACGGAAAACCATATTTCTGGGATTATTTAAATTTTAAATTGATTTTAATTGTATATATTTAAAGTAGTAAATACTTGTAAATTGACAGCCGAAAATAATATAAAATAATTATAATTAAAAAAATTAATAATATATGTGCATAACATACACAGGTTTTTATTATTTAAAAAAATTTAATCTATTTTGTAATTTTATGTTTTTAAATATTTGACAAAATTAATTATATTTAATTAGTATATGAGAATTGTCAATATCAAAAAAAATTTACATATTTCATAAAAGAAATATTTAAAAGTTATGTAACAAAATTTTATCAATTACTTAACATAAATAAAATAATACTTTTCCTATTTAGAAAAATATTAATAAATATTAATAAAATAATACTTTTCCTATTTAGAAAAATATTAATATATATATATATATATATATATAT
>MQRK01233142.1:136729-149116 GCA_001938485.1 Girardia tigrina | reverse complement strand
TATATATATATATATATATATATATATAAATTTTGTTTTAATAAACAAAATCAAATATTAAAATTTTCTAAGTTAAATTTAGTCAGACAATTTTTTTGTTTTAATAAATTTTATAACAGTAAAAACTGTCTCTGTAATTCAATAAAATCAATAAACTCATTAATTACTTGTTTGTTCAAATTCGATAAAAATTCAGCTACAAGTCATTGAGAATTTTTCCTAAAACAATTTAATTTCTTTGAAAATTTTTCAAGACGATATATAAAATTATAGCGTTTTAAGATTTATGATGACAAGATCTTATCGAATTTTTTTAGGTAGCGCTAGGAAAATAATCGTGTGTCGTCTTCCTTCTCCACAGATTATCGAAATAACTGATCTCCAGTCATTCTTCAACCCAGAAACTAAATTGGCTAACAGATATGCTTTCAAAAACGACGTATTAAAACGACAAAATATGTCTCATCTCGGAAAATTTCCAACGAATTAAATATCTCCCAAATATTTTTTTTTGCTTTCGGTTCATCGAAAAATCAAACAATTTTGTCAAAAATTTCTTCATTATTTTTTATAATAATTCTATAATGGTTACTCAAAGTTTGATAAATTTACATTCAAAAAAATAAAAGAAAAAAATATTTTTTCAATATATTTTCATTATTTAAAAAAAATATTTTTTCAATGACAAAAAATATAAAATAATTTGTGATTTATTTCAATGAAATTGTGCGATGTCTTAATTTAACACCATTTAAATTTAATTTATAAATTATCGTAACTCGTGACAAAATAAATAATGATAAATTTTAATAATTATCGTTTAAATAAACGAAAATGATAGATAAAATTCCCGCAAATTTAGTTTGAATGTAATATAAATTAACTGATAACAATAATATAATATATAATATTATATATTTAATATAATTATTTAATATATCATATATTATATAATGTAATATATATTATAATATATTAATTTAAAAAAGAGTTTTCAGGAAATATTTGACAGTTGCCAAGTATAAAAAATAACAAATTCTCCTGGAATCAGATTTTGGAAAAGATTTTCCAACAGGAAAGTGTGAAACTCGACCGAGCATCACGTGCTATATGGATAATGTGTCAACTGCCGAAGTGAGTCAGTTTCAAAATATAATCGACTCAAACATGTGATATCTTCATAATTTTGTCATGACATGTTGCGGTTAGAAATATTTATTTCCAAAATACATTCAATTAAATACTTTGATATTTCATTAATGAGTACATATCGGAAAGTAGGAAAGAATGCAGTATCCTTAAAATAGGAGTCATCCCTCTGTTCTGACGCCCACTCATTAAGGAATGTCTTATAATATTCTGGTTCGGGAATCTGATTATATTTTTTGATATAAATGTTTTAAAATACTTTGAATTATTATTGATTTTTCATGCACAATAAAATTATCGTTAAATTTATCAAAAAAAAATACTTTGGTAAAACTTAATTTCCAGAATATATTTTATATGTTTTATGAAATTAATATTTTATTTTTAAATTATTTATTTAAATATTTTAAATGTTTATATATTATTATTGTAACAATGTGATCGGTGAAAATTAAAACAAAATAATCAATTTTGAATCATAATTTAACAATATTCCATGTGATATTACAAATTCACATTTATTTTTACTTCTCTAATTGAAGCCGGAGTCGTATTTTCTACTTATTTATTTGCTTTAAGTTATTATGATTTATTATGTCATATTTTGATAATATATTATATAATAACATAATAAAATGCAGAGAAAATTGTATTGTAATCGGGTAAACAGTGTGACTCCATTATTTATTGTGAAGGGTTACATTTAATAAATATAAATATTTTGAAATAAAATAAACCTGTATGAATCTTTTCCAAAGGTTAAATTAAATTAAATTTAATTAAATTAAATTAAGTTAAATTAAGGTGAAATTTTTTATGTTGAAATTTACATTTAGCATAAGCTATATTTATAACTTTGGTTAAGCTTCAAAACCTTTCACTGGATTAATAAATATTGTAAAGTGACAACTTTACTTCATAAATAAATTATTTTTAATTCAATTTTTGTTGAATTAAAAATAATGATTTTTAATTCTTGTTAAATTAAAAATAATGATTTTTTTATCGATTGTTTAAATCGATAGATTTTGTTTATAATATATTTTTCAAATAACCGATCTCGTTTTCTTTTATCTATTTAGATTATCAAATATTTAAATAATGCAAGAAGATTACAATGGTGTCAGAAGTGGTTCGAATGAGTGCAACCACGCAAGCCCAAAAATTCCTGCAATCTTCGTCAATATTAAAATCTGGTTCAAGCAAATCGATGCGATATTCCGGATTTCCAACATCTCCACGGAACAGACTAAATTTTTGCATCTTACTGCGAATCTGCCTCCTCAGATATTAACGGAGTTCCAAGAATTCTTCGACTCAAATTCCACAACACCGTTCTCTGATCTCCGACATGCGATTATCACCAGTCGCAAAGTTCCAGTCTCAGACCATTTCGATGAAATATTCAACAACAACAACAATCTTGGCGACCGCCGTCCCTCAGAATATCTGAGAATCCTGCAGCGACATTACCGTTGCCTGGGCGCCACAAGCAACGACGACAATATTTTGCGGACCGCATTTTTTCGTGCAATGCCGACCGATGTCCAAAGACTCCTGAATATCCAAAAAGCACTCTCGCTAAACGAATTGGCATGTTTAGCCGATGATCTGTTGAATATCAAAGTTCCATTTGCCATCAATTCGAGTGAGACAATTTCAAACTCCGGATCCTACGCCAATGAGATCACACTCCTGGCCGCTGAAATCAATAACCTCAAAAAGCAAATCAGTCTTGGCCAACAGGTTTCTAGTTTATGTTTTTATCATCGAAGGTATGGACAAGCGGCTAGGAAATGTCAAAAGCCGTGTACCTGGAGCCCTCCGAATCCTTCGGGAAAAGACTAAGGGATGGAATCACTCCGGTACTTCCAACCCTCGACAAGCCACCGGATCAATTATCTTCAATTTTCACCGTTCCAGCAGTTTCCCAAAGTCAAGTCATCCTATTTCTGATCGACACGGGTGCGGATGTCAGCATCCTCCCTTCTAAACAATTCAGAGCCGACAAAACTTCTGCAATTCAAAACCTTGTTTCAGCGAATGGTCAGGACATTTTAACCTCTGGAACTCGCTCGCTAAGCTTCCGTTTGGCCGTTTCACCCAAACTGTTTTCTTGGCGCTTCATCCTCGCTGACACTCAACGAGCGATTCTCGGTTCCGATTTCCTGACTCATGAAGACATTAAGGTTGATTGTTACCGTAACAAAATTTTTACAGATTTTTTACAAATTTTCAATAATTTTCGTATAAATTAAAACCACTCTTTAAAAACATCTAATAGTTTTGTAAATAAAACCATTAATGAATATCTTCAGACTTGTGAATTTATTATGCGGATATTATTAATTTTTTAAAGTAAAAGCTTAAAAACCTAATCCATAAATGTAATTTTTGATTCTACTTTAATATTTTTAGATTATATTTATCAATATTAATGAAGTTTTAAAATATTCTAACAATATTGTTAATTTGAAATCATAAAATTACATGATTAATAATAATATTATATTTTTATTCTCTGGAAAAATTATATAAAAATACAAAGAAACCTTTAGGCGTTGCCAGGACTGAATGAAGAAATAGAGATTCTATTTAAGGGATTTAAATAAATGAATTATTCTCGTATTATATTATTTATATATTTTTATTTATTAATTAATATTAATTTTATTATTAATAATATCAAAGTTTTTTAAACTATTAACGACATATATTGTCCCAAAATATATTATATAATTATTTTTAAATTACTTTTTTATATTTCTTGTATTTTATTATACTTAAAATATAAATATTTTATTATTTTAATAAATACAATTAAAACAAAAAAAATAAATTGAATTAAAAACATTATCAGACTTGATGATTTACTATCATATGACATTTTCGTTTTTTTTCTATAAACAGCAAATTATTTTAATAAACATTTAATTTTTAATCACTTCTTTCTTTTTTGTCTAATTACAAAAAGAAATTTATCCAAATTGTTGTACCAAAATTCGTCATTCAAACAATTTCTTAAGAAATTGTTTTCTTCTTCCACCATTATTTAAGAAAATGTAAAATGTAAAATAATATTTAATCAATAATTCTTAAAACAGAGAAAATCAACATAAATAAAATTAAATGTTTTTATTATCTTTTTTTTATTTTACAAAAAATTCCCTTTAGGATAATTTTTTCTAATTTTTAGATAATCCATCTTTTATTTTCAGGAAAAAAAGAATGTTTTCAAATAACGTTTATTTAATAAAAGTAATGGATAGAAGAAAAAATATTTTTAATCAAGAAAACATTTTTTTAATTAGCACTTTATATTTATATCTTTTATTTTACTTTGAAAAAGCTTTACTCATTATTGAACTTTCATCAAGACAGTATGAAAATTTATTATAAATTAAATTAATAATTAATTTAATCGATAATTAAAGGATTTTACGGATAATAAGTTTAACTGTCAGTTGAAATAAGGAAAATATAAAATTATTTAGTACATATTTTATGAAATTTGATCGGAAAAAGAAGTATCCCTCAACCACTGCTGATCGGATCATACATCATCATTATCAAGCCGGAATTTATGTATCCATTTGATGAAAAAATTAAATTTTTGATAGAAATATAAAAATTTTAAGAACATATGATTATTTGTTGTTCTGTTATTTTTTGTTTCGTTATTTTTCTTATGTTGCATAACATGTTCTGTTGTATATTGCTTAGTATTTCGTTTAATAATTATGTTGATTAAAGGTATTTTTCTTACATTGACCTCCCTTGTCATTGTGAAGGTTTTGCTAAGTTTTCATCATTAGAAGTTCATTAGGAATGCTTAAGAGTCTTTATGCTTATGGTACTCTTTAAAATTTTAGTAATTATATAATTTTTACTGTGTAAGTAAAATCTCTTTGAGAGTCAGCTAACATTTATTAATGTTTTTTCCATCAAAATTGTTAATTTTTTCAAAAATTATTGTTCAGAATGGTTAGAAATAAGCAAATTTTTCGATGCGTGTTTTCTATTATTAGTCAGTACAAGAAAGTTGGTTACTACAGCGAGAAATTATTGCCTCTTTCTAAGTTTGAAATTTAAAATATTGTCAAACAGTTTAAGTGTTTATAGTCACTTGATGCTAAAAAGTGAACTGGGCGACGGAGAATGACGAAAGTATGATAGGTTAACTAGATAAGGCAAACAAACAATCAAATATTCAGCATATTCATGTCTGTAAATAAGAAATGAAACTTTATGTGGGGAGAATACAAGAACAATAAGAAAATGATTATGGAATGACGTTGGGCTGAAGGCCAGGTGGAAAGGTAAATTGTGCAATCTACTCAAAAAAATAATTTTCGGTAACTGGAAAATGTTGTTAAAAAGTTAAGACGTTAAATCTGTTTCAATTCTGGACCACCTTGTTTTTTTTAAATTAAAAATTACCTTTGTAAAGTTAAATTGCAATTCAATTTTAGATATATATTGAATTTTAATTGTTCAATCGCCATTTAACTTTATTAAAAAAATGTTATTATTTAAATAATATACACTTGCAGTTCTTTCAGAGTTTTTTTTAAGAAATAAACATTTTCGAAATTCACTTCACTTCTTTGCTACCGATAATGTAAATCGAATTTGTATTTCTAGCGCTGAAAGGAATACGAGAACAAGAACGATAACCAGTCGTAATTACGGCCACAATCTATGATTGGAATTCAAGCACGCTTAAGAGACCGGTCCTCATTAGAACCAGAATTAGTGCTGTGTAATGGAGGGTCGGGACAAGTGGCAGAACCAATGTTCTCCAGTAACAATCTCAAATTTGGCAAATGACGATGCTTTTAATTTGATGAATCCCTATTTTGTATGTTTCTTTCATTTTTCAACTTAATAAGGCATTCAAACTTTCAACGATTTTATACGTGTGGTACACTTGCAACTGTAAAACAGTCCCCAATCTCTACACATAGTACCAAATGAAACCACGGTCGATTTTGACCGATGATTTAGTCCTGTTTACATCTGCAAACTTTAAAATGTCTTTTCCTTGAGAACGAGGATATATAATCATCCCAGTATACGATATAATCTACTTTTTTGTTTACAGGTGTAATAGAATCTGTCAGTAAATAGTTAATTCAATGCTCACACATATCGAAAATGTGCTCAATTAACTATTATAAGCTTCATAATACTAAAATAATGTTTCAAAGTTATGTGTTATGAGGATGTTTTGTGTTTAAATTTTGATGTTAAATAAAAGGATTTGTTAAATTTTTTGAAATCCGTGCTTTTCTCAATCAATTTATTCATACATATTTATACTTTCTTATCTTCCTATTCGTTGTAGAGAATGTTTGGAATCAATAAACAAATAATTTGATAATAAACGTTTATAAAATTTCTTTAATATATTAAATTGTAAATAATTTATAAATTTATACGTTAATATTTCAGAATCAAAACATTTTTTTATATTTTCTTAATACTAGTTACTCATAAAAAATTTAGGTATATTATATTATATTTCCTTATATTATTTCATTAAATATTTTAAATATGTTGCTTGTAAGACTGAAATTAAGTAAATTTAAAGTAATAATTTATCAGTAATTATAAACTCGTCCCTTTCAGCAATTTCCCATCAAAACATGTTTAGGCAACAGTTCAGAGATTTTCTGAAAATCAGATATATAAAATAAAAATTAAGACTCGTCTTTGACAGCTGGAATCCAGCGAGACTGTATAAACTAAATTAAAATGTAAATTCAAGACAACATTGCAGAAAAATTTCCAATAAGAAATTAACAATAGCGCAAAATATAAAGAATTTATATATATATTATTTTTTAACATTTGAATATTTGGAAATCTGAAATCCGATTTTTATTATAACACTTAATACTATGGTATTTTGTTCTTTCATCATTTATGCATCATTTATAAAAAACTATATATTATAATATAATACACAAAAACACGTAATTTTAAAATATATTTTATGATAATATATTTTGACAGTTTAGCGCCATTTTCCAATCAAGATTTTGTACTTTTTCAACCTATTTTTATATATTTTAAACGTTAAAATAATTGAAAACAATTGAAAATTTTTTTTAGAGTGCTGTAGGGACATTAATTATCGGATAGCGATATCTTATTAACAATGCTTCACATGACACTTGCTCCCAATAATTTTAAAGTGAATAATATTTAAGTGAATATATCGTAGAATATGAGAATAATTTATACTCATTTATAAGTTTTCTGGTACAGAACAATATTAATTGTAATAAGCTATATGTTTAACCCTGTCAAAAATAGTTAAAGTATTTTAAAATTGAGTAATTTGCTTCATACCAATGGGTATTTTAAGTCATGAAACCCACTCGTAAAACTGTTGATTAAATAATTTTAAGAGAACATATTAAGAATGCTTAGTCTAATGAGTCTATTAATTTGCATGTAAAGTAAAAAATATAGTTTAAAAGGGTTTTAAGATTTTAAATTTCTTTAATTCCTGTATATAATCTAAACTTAGCTTTAGAAACAGATAATCCTTTCAATTTAAAAATAACATTTTCAGTCACTTAGAGTTGAAAATAAGTTTCTCTTTTCAGTATATATTGTTGTTCTTCAGTATACATTAAGTGGGATCAATGTCATGTACACTGGAGAAACTACCCATGGTTGCTAGAAATAAGTCGAAGAGCAAGCTTATTGAAGGGATAATAGTATAATTGCTGAGCATAGAAAAACTGGTACATGTAACTTGGTTACAAATAATTTCAAAAAGTATTAGGTCAAGAGAATCATTGTTAATAAGGTTTCATGATCCATTAATCAAATGTTCAAACAAAAATCTCAAACAAATTGTTCAGATGTTTCGATTAATAAACAGCAATAAATTACCTTATCATTCCTTGATCAATAAACAGTAAAAATCCCATAATAAAAAATGTATTTTACGATGATGGTAAAACAGTCAAAATATATTATTCTAAATATAATTTCAAATGAAGTTTGTTTGTAATAGTAAAAATTTAATAGTAAAAAGTTTATATTTAATACAAACTCCATTATGTTATATTATAAAAAACCTTTCCTCATTATATATATTGTATAATTTTTGCATAATTTCAAAAACAATGAGAAACATCGATTTTAGTTGGAAACCTGACATTAGTAATAAAATAATGTATTCAATTTAAATATAAATAATGAAATTTGTTTTAATTATCTTTAAAAACAGATCAAAGATAAAATCTCTAAATACTTTTAGTAATAATTATAATTAAAAACAATTGAAGTATAATAATAAAATTATTGAATTGTATTCTTTGATTAAAAATGTTCATTGTATAAAGTTATAATTTGTTTGAAAACTTTATCATACATTTTTGTTAAATCAGTATTAAAAATGTTTAAAATTAATTAACTTTTTACTGCCTTTGTGATATATAATTGCAAGAATAAATATTAAATTTTATAAGATAGATTAAATTATTTTTTGTTTAAAATGTGAAAATCATAAAATAAAGTTGTATCATATTAAAATTAAAACAAAATATAGAAATAATAGAATTCATCGCAAGTAAACTAACAATATTTTAAAGAATTGCTTAGACAATTTTCGTTAATATTATTATATATTTTCGTAAACGGTTGTCAAATGGTCATTCATTCAGGGCAAAAATAATCATTGTATTAATAAATAAAAAACAAAAGAACATTGTCTTTTATGACAACTGAAAACATTTGTTTGGGCAAAGAAAAACAATTTCTTTATTCATTTAAATTAAAAAAGAATTATAAAGTAAATTCTTTTTTTTTATTTTGAGAAATTAATATTTATTTTCTTTCTTATATACAATAAGTATTGACTAATATAATTTATTAATATAATAATATAATAATATAATTTCTGACAAATAATTATGATATTTATTAAAATTATAAACAAATAAACGCCATTTAAAAATATATTTTAGGATAATATATTTCGACGGTTTAACCATCATCATCAGATCACTGATTATGTTCTTTTTTATTGCTTTTATATAAGAAATGAATGATTATGCAATCACTTACGCAAGTCTAATCGAAATCTCTTAACAAATTAGTTGAGAGTGCTGTTTGAACATTGATTTTAGGATCACATGATCTTATCAACAATGCTTCACATGACACTCTCTCCCAATAATTTTTAAAATGCTTGCACAAAATCTTAAAATCATTTATGCTCATATTACACGTTTTTTTATGCTCAGCAATATTACTCTTTCCCCCTTTTTGACTGTGTTCTTGGACTCGTTTGCAGAGATGACGGGCAGTCTCTCCGGTGTATGAGACATTGCACCCATTACATGTGTATTGATAAACAATGTCCGAACACAATCCTAAAGGAGTATGTGATTTATTGCAAATGATTTATTCTCAACCTTAAATGATTGAGAAATAATTTTTAAATTTAAAATGTTATCTGTTGATTTCAAGATCGAATTCTTGAGGTGTTTAAAACCATCTGAGTAAGGTAAGCTTAGAGTATACCCAGGTGTAAAGCAGTTTTCAATGTTTAAACTATTCATTTTTTCATTTTTGATTTTTTCTTTTTCGATTATTTTATCTAAAGTCTCACGAGTGAGTCTGTCTATGATGGACTTAGAGTAACCGTTATTATTCAATTACTTGCTTTGCAATAAATTTGTTTATAATAAAAAATTGCCATCTTTTTTCAAGTTCATTTGTAATCATTAAAATTATATATAGAATTTCCAATTCCAGTTCCATTAGTTTTGTTGTGAAGCAAGAGGGCAGTCGACCTGTTTAGCAAACGCAGCTGCTTTTCTTTTAGTTTCCGCATCATATCTTCCAATTGATTGCAGTAGACATCTGCAGTGATCGATGAACCAGATTTAATCATGTCATAATGAATTACACCTGTGGCAGACTTTCAAAAACTCACTACCAGATTCTTTTGAAGAATTTTGTATTTTGTAATGTGCTTTGGTGCTTCATTCGTATCTACCCAACTTGTTGAACGCTTGCGATCATCACATCTGATCCAATTTTCGTTTCAAAATTTCACACAATACATGTGGAATTAACTTATCCAACTTTTTCACTTTAGCAATTCGAACCCAGTGATTCAATATTGTTTGGTTTGTAACAATAAACTTTAGCGATTAATCATGAGCACTTTGTGATGGGTCCGACTCCACGGTTACCTTCACTTCATCATTGTCTTCGTCATAATCTTTCAAATTTCTGTTTGTTTCATTTTTTAAAAGTAGTTAAACAAGTTCTCAATATTTTTAATTAATTTTTATTGATGTGTTCAACAGCCAAGATATCAAACTAGTCATTGTCAAATTATAACTATTTGAATTTATTGTTATCATGTCTACCAATGTCACACTTGTCAACCTAATATACAATATTCACATTTTACTTTAATTAACTTATTTAGCAACCTTAATTTTATCAACTCTTTTGTTTGGTACCTTGTAATTAATATTGAGTTTATTTTTTTCAGAAAAAAAATATTATGTTTTTTGTAAAATAAAACATCTTATTTTAAACAAACAACGTCAATAATAATAAATAATAAAAAAAATTCAAAAAAACAATATTTCCATTTAATTTAAGTTTGGAAAAACATTTGTTGGAAAAAGTACATGTCAGAAGTCATGCATGTGCATCAATGATTAAGTTCTGTTTGCAGACGAACAATTTGTGTTTAGTCGAAAACTGTCATTCCACAAAAAATAATTAAAACAAGAAAACTACAATTTATTTTTATACAACGAAAGCCAAAACAAAATCCTCGGGATGGAGGCAATACGCTGCTTTAATGCACCAAACGCTCAATTTGGTGTTGGTTTCACTTTATCATGTGTCAATGAATCATTGGGGAAAAGTGTTTAAAGAAGGGGAAAAATTCACACAAGTCTGAAATTAATGTTTTTTTTGTTTGGAAAAATATATTTTTCTTTTCGATTGACAAAAAAAGAGAGAAAGAAATACTGAAAAAAAAATAATATAAAAAAATGCTTTTTTTCCATCATCCCCAAAAAAAGAAATAATTAATTGTATTTTTCCCCTATTTCGACTGTTTCTTAGGGAAAATATCTCCACAAGATCAGATTCGCATTTATTGATTTAGAAAACAATATTTCGACCCGAATAACACCACATTTTATTCACCAAACTATTTAAAGACATAGACAATGTAATTGCATACTTCATTAACGTCGGACGAGGAAATAATAATGACCTACACTGCTAATATTTTGTTTTACTGTCTCAACAGAGTAAAGGAAGCAGCACAACTCATTGTCCTATCGATAGTCGCAACAGCATCCTAACAGCTAGTTGTCCGACTCTGCAAAACCATAAGCAGATTTCTGTGGCTTAGCTTCTAATTTATATTAACATCGTTGACTACTCATTTACTTGATTTTCATTTCTATCCAGACTAATGCCCAGACTAATTAAAACACTTAGCAGAAAAGGCATTGCCTTACATTAACGATTAATTAGCTTATTACACTTTCGACTATACAATGGCTACTGATTCATTAATTTAAATTTTAGGATAGTCGCTTGGATACAACGAAAATTAGTTTCTTGATTAAAGCATGTTGATTAGGAACACTATCAATTCAGATTTTGTACTTTTTCCCCTTTTACCTTTCTCTTTCTTTTATCATCACACTGATCACTTACTTCAATTTCCTTTAGCACGACATTCGATTTTATCACAGGTTAATGGGAAATTTTCCCGATAACAAATAGCAGCAATCCGAGACTCCCCTATTCATCCCTAATTCAATCGAGTTTAATCCGGATTTTGTCGACACTTTCTTTTCAATGGTTTTATCAAATCACAATTGAAATCTTAACCGAATTGTTAATGTATTAATACCTCACTTGAAGAATTATCTAATTTGCTTAATTAATTGCTCATTAATTAAATTAATTTAAGTGATATTAATGTCATATCAAGTTTCAAGGGGATAAATAAATATCGAAAATGAGATTTGTTTGTTTGTTTTATTTCTAATGTAAAATAAATTAAATGAATAAAAAAATATTGTTCTTATTATTATTAAATGTTACGAGTGTTTGAAACAAGTCAAATTTGATAATACTTTCAATGGTATAATTATACATATTCACAACTTCCTATGGAAATTTCTATAGGAGCTTTTAAATTTATATATATATATATATATATAT
>MQRK01233142.1:74139-113293 GCA_001938485.1 Girardia tigrina | reverse complement strand
GCGGGAAAATTAAATTAACAGAAAAATTTGTTTAAATGTGTGAATTTTTGTTATAGTAATAAATTTTGGTGTTAAAAAAATGAATCCTGATATTGAGGTTGCAACCACTTCTCACATAAGCATTTAAACAAAGCCTTTAATTTTAATTTAATAACTATTTATTTTCTTTTATTTAATTATTTCAAATCCTTTTTATTAAAATTTTTATTATTAACATATTAAATTAATTTTCTTTAAGGATAATTTTATTTATTCTTAATTTTAATTTAATTTTCTTTTAATTATTTATTTAATTTAATTTATTGTTATTTTTTATAAGTGGACTTTGTATTAGTCTTGAAATAGATAAAAAAACGTTTGACTTGTTTTTAACAACTATATTAATTGATTTAGTTAGACAGAAAATGTTCAATCAATCTGTGAGAGATAATTTGGAATGTTGTAAGTTTGTTGTTTGTATGCTGTTTAGATTTGTGACTCTCCTACTCAGATGTGATTGATATGTTTAATGATTGATTATTTGAATCTAATGAAATTAATTTAATGATATTAAATTTAAGTACTAATTAAAGTTTGATAATTATGAATTTTATTAATATATTTTCAGTAAACGATTTTAACTTATTAAATTTAATATATTTTAAAAATTAATGTTTATTTAAAAAATTACATAATGTCTTTTTATCCAATAAAATTATGAGAAATTAAAATGTAATATTAAAATTACCCATTCATTGATTTTTTCATATTTGAATATTTAATCAAAAACTATATTAATCATAGAAAGATGACCTCTGAAAATTGTTGTGAAGAATCTGTTTGAGTTGTAAGTAAATGTTTGCATTCAAATTGTGATGCTGTTAATACAATCTATTTTATATTTTCCACTTTAACTGGTAAAATATAAAATTTATCATTTGAAAATGATGTTTTACAACATGGAGAAGGACAGAAAAAATAAGACTTTGAACACGTTAAAAAAATTTTACATAATATTCGATTGAAAGTTTACTTTCGTCTCAAATAAAGTAATTTTTACAAATAATTTAATGGCAGATGAATTTTAGAACATTACATATCAAAAATATTAAACAATAATAATTGAAAAAATATTATAAAATAAATTAAACAATCTTTATGAAAGTAAATATTCGCTATATGTTTATTTTTTTACAATTTTTATTTAATTAACACTCATTCACAACATTTAGGACAAACATTTTGTTTTTACTATTCCTGTTCTTTAGGTATTTACATTCATTCTTATACCTGACTGAGTCATAAAAGATCTTTATACAACAAAATGCGTTTTACTGTAAAAAAAAGACTCAATAAATGGAAATCCAATTAAAATTTTCTCTTCTTTAGTCTCGATATTAATTAAAAACATTATCTACAAAATTTTTTTTGTCAGCAGAACACGTTTGAAAGACTTTTTTACTTTACATTGCTACTATAAACAGAAATATGAGAAAGGTTCATCAATAATTTTTACAGTATTTTTTATAGTATTTATTGTTCCTTTTCGTCATAATATTTGTTTTTTTCTTATACTTATGTAAGATTTTATTTCCAAATTTAAGTTTTACTGGATTCATTACATTCTTAACACTATCAGATTGAATCGACATTTACGAAATTTGTAAAATACGTTTGATTTTTCCTCAAGATTTATTTTTTCTATCATTAATATTTCTGACATTTTCCTGTTACTTTTTAATAAAATAATTTTTTATAACATTTTTAATATCAAGATGAAATAAATGAATAATGCTTGTAAAAATTAAGGAAATTATATAGATACAAAATAAATTAATATCAAGCATAAAGGATCAACTACACTACATTATTTGTAAGCAAAACATTATTTGTTTATCATTTTTAAAATATATTTAATATGTATAATTTTTCAAATTTAAAAAAAATCATTAAAAAAATAACATTAATTTTCTTTCTCGAAAAATAAATGTTCAAGTATTAAATTAGTATGAAATGAAAAAGTAATTTAAGTGGTTTTCAATGACAGGCTTTAATTCCAAAATATATCCCCATAAAATTAGAGAGGATTCGTTTTATTCATTTAATTAAAATTGAAAATGAAAATGAACGAAAATTATTTATAAGATTTCATAAAATAAAAACTTCAAATGAAGATGTTTTATTAGGAATGATTAAAAAATTCAGAAAAAATAATTATTTAAATAAAAAATAGTTTTCCTCAGGATATATATATATATATATATCAATATTTAAATAAAAATATTAATTAAACAACCAAAAACCTTTCTTATCAATAAGTAAAATAAACTATTATAAAAAAATAAATTATTATGATTATATATGCATTTTTGTAATAAAATACGAATAACATTTCCTTAATTCCTATATTTTTTTTCAGTTTCAATTTTTTTAAAGAAAGAATAATGTAAATAAAATAAAATAACACAAGAGAGATTCTTAGGAATAGTGTAAATTATTTTTTCATTAAAAAAAGAGAGATATTTAACAGTTAATTCTGTGAAAAAAATTTAAAGAACTCCGAGTTTCTTCTGCAGAGCTTTTACGTCAAAATAAATATTTTCACAAATTATTTGTTATATTTATGATTTCTATTTGAAATTTAAGTTTGTCTGCTGCAATTTATTTCAATTAGACTTTTTTTTATTTTCAAAGCAGTAATTATGAAATATGTCTTGCAAAGAAGAGACGCCATTTTGCAAATCTGACGACTGTTACAGTGTGAATAAAAGAAAAAAGAAACTGTTGCATTTTTTCTCAAAATAAATATACATAAAATTCTAAATATATAAACATATAAATATATAAATATATAAATATTATTAATTAATTTTGTCAAAGCGTTTTTAAGAAATAGATTGTTGTATATTTTTTGTAACTTTATTTTCAGCAATTATAATGTGATTGTCATAGGTGTAAAAACTCGTTCCTTCGATAGAATAATTTTTAAATTATTTAAAAACACTCAAACCAGTACAACAAGTAACTCAAAAGAAAGTGTCGAAGAAAACTTAAACATTCCAGGACACCAGATTAATTCCGTTACGGACACCCCGACTATCTCAACGGCGGTGGAGGAAGTGATAGGTACTGAATAAACACATCTTACTTATAGGATTGCAGATCTCACTGCATTTTTAGAGTTTAGATGCCCCTTTTGCGGCATGTAATAAGTCCACGAATACAACCAAAGGTATGCAGAACCACGGATATATAATCCATGGTTGTTGTTTCTTACAGGGAAGTCGATTAGATCGTGTAGCCTAGAGGATATGAAGCTCACATTAGAAAGACAAATTGTCATCTCCAACCCCGGATTAGTGAGAATTCACAATCAAGTCAATCGAGCAAGGTTCTTGATCATTGGATACATAATGAAAATAGAATTTCTTTTGTTTAAAAAGATGAGTTTTCTGTTTTACTAAAAGGCTTTGATTCACATTATGAGCGGTAGTTCTGTGAGTAATAAGACAATACAACTCATTAATTAATATTCAAAATAGGCAAAGTAAGGCCAGGTCAATTCTTAAAATCTTTAATAAAAACAAATAAGGAAAAATTTGCTATTAATATCCAATAAAATCATAAATATTTTTAGTGATAAAAGCTTTCTTTAAGTATATTTTATGATCTAACACATTACATTATAATTGCTCATGATGGAAAATGAAGTTCCAAAACACGTAACATAATAAATTTCTTAAAAAAGCTTTAACAAAATTACTTTTCTATATATATATATATATATATATATATATATATATTTATTTTTTTTATTTTTTAGTAATTTTATTTAATTCATTTTAAATAGTTTTCTAAAGTTTTATTTAAAAAAAACGATTTCGTCAGTAATTATTATTTCTAAATTATGCATTTCAAAAAAATTATATTATAAAATAACTTTATTGTATTTTTCTCTTTCT
The DNA here is from genome assembly GCA_001938485.1 of Girardia tigrina. Lineage (NCBI taxonomy): Eukaryota > Metazoa > Platyhelminthes > Tricladida > Dugesiidae > Girardia > Girardia tigrina. The sequence continues at coordinate 109,352 of MQRK01233142.1, read as the reverse complement.
AAATTAAATATACAAAAAACTGTTGATATTTAATTTATTATTTAAGCTTCTTTTCAAAGTATATTTCATAAGTTGTGGCACCGGAAACCGGAAATCATAAAATTGAAAAATAATTTAAATACCAAACAGTCAAAATAAAACATGTATAAATAATTAAATGATTAAATTTAGTTTGTAATAATTATTCTTCATGATTTATCTTTATCATTTATTTTATTATTTTATTTATTTTTATTACTAAAAATGTAATAATTTTCCTTTAATGGAAAACAATTTTTTTCTATAAAAAAAACCTCATTTCAATTTAATTTACAAATAATTATTACAAAGATATTTATCAATTTACATTAAAAAAAGTTAATAGTTTTCTTTGAATGAATTTCTAAAACAATTTTTGTTATTCATGAAAATAATTGACTCTATAAAAAATAATAATTCTAAATGGATAATTTTTAAAATTAAATTAAATTAAAAGTCAATTTTGAAATGTTTAGTTTTCTTTTTGGAAAGTTTTGCAATGTTTTGAAAAACAATGTATAATTAAAAAATTATTATATTTATATTATTTATTTTAAATAATGTTTTCCTAAAAAGTGTGTTGGTTTGTTTGTTTGTTTGTAAGTCACGCTTTTCAATGCGAAATTGCGGACGAACCAGAGTGAATCCATTTAAGTTCGTCATCAATAACCCGCATCAATACAAATTTTTCGGGGTAACGTCCTTGACGAATGACGCACGGAAGTCGATGAAATCGATTGAAAATCGTACAAGTTAAATTAATGGTTAAATTAACACCGATTTCGAGTAATGACGATTTTCATGATTCCTACACGGATTTTCGTGAAAATTCTTATAAAATTATCAATAAAATACTAATTTATTTGATAAATGACCGACAACGACCAGGAGCGATAAATTAAACCTTTAATCATGTCTTCCACTTTTGTCAAATCTGTAGAAAGTGTTAATAAACTAAGTTCGTTGTTAAATAAGAATGGTTATTCTAAATCTTTTCTAGAAAAAATAATAAAGGAAACAGTAGATAAAATACTTTTGTAAAATTTTTCGAAAAATCAGAGTTTGGCTTCTCCTGATGGATCTAAGAAAGAAATCGAAGGATCATTAGATATGAATAATATGCCTAAATATTGTTTAATAGTACATTATTCTGAAGGATTTAAAAACTTTAAAAATGCATTGTTAAAAGCAACTAACAATGAATTAAATTTAAAAATTATATCACGATCTCATAAAATTCAAAATATGTTCAGTAATAAATCTATTACAACTTTAACACTTTGTTCTGATATTGTTTATGAATATAAATGTAATGGGTGCGAAGAAGAGACTGATTGAAGATTGAAGAGACTGTCCGTCATCTCTGTAAACGAATTCAAGAACATGGTCGAAAAGAGAGAAAGAGTAATATTGCAGAACATAGGAAAAAATGTAAATGTGATGTTAATTTTGATAATTTCAAAATTCTGTGTAAAGCATTTTGACAGTTATTGGGGGAGAGTGTCGTGTGAAGTATTGTTAATTAGGTCACGTTGCCCTAAAATCAATGTTCAATCGGCAGTCTCAACCAGCTTATTGAGAATTTTTGATTAGCATGATTTCATGCAATCAATTACACAATCATAATTTTTGTATTTATATTAATTGATTTATATGAATCGATTATTAATTAGTGACCTGAAGATGACGGTAGATCCGTCGAAATATATTGTCTTGAAATATATTTTTTAATGGATGAGTTTGGTTATTAAAAGAAGATTTTCATCCGGACTTCGTTTTATCAATAAATAATAAATTATAATAATTACAATTTAAAAATTAAAACAGAAACTTTCAAAGTCGAAAATTCAGTTCCACTGTCATATATGACGGGTCTTTTTCTAGTGTCGAATATTTACAAAAACGATTTTTTCAAAATAACAAGACTAAAATGTATATAATTTTAGATAAATTTTTAGCAAAGTATAAAACACAACGTTTATTTTTAAATATGTTTTATATTTTCATTAGAATTTTGAATAAATATATATAATAATGAAATTTAATAGTACAATTACTTAAAAGAAAAAAAAACATAGTTATGTTGATCATAAAATGAAGTACTACTATGGGCGTTATATTTAAATTATAATAATAAATAAATGAATTATATATATATATATATATATATAACTTATAGATATTTTAAAATTAATTATTTTAATATACTTTAAAATTTGACTTTATTAACGTAATACTAAAATAAGAATTATTAAATTCCTGTAACATTTCGTGCAGTCAGGTTTTAAATTATAATCAGTTTTAATATCTTTAATTAAATATTTAGAAACTAATTATAATCCATATTTAAACATTATTTTTGTTTTAATTAAGAAAGTAAGAAGAAATAATTTTATATTTTGCTATCGATTTTGTTACTTTTTTTCAGTTTCGTCATTATGAACGTTTGAAAATTATATCATATTGTTACGAATTTCTTTTATAATCCTAAATATTTTATTATGCTTTACGAAAAAAATGACAAATTATCTTATACATATTCTCTCGCTCTTTTTCCTTTCTAATTTTCTTGAGTCCTCAGTTAAAAAAACAGCTCAAAGTAAGTAATTTTACGAAAGTAAAAAAATGTTTCCAGGAGTTTATATAAGGTATGATTATAAATTTAAGGAGTTTAAGTAATATTATTAAAGTTATTATTAACTAAATTCTATTTTTAATAAGTTCCGCAAATTAAAGTGACACTGGGGAAAGGAGATATCATTTAGTTACATGGCGGATGGAGACACCCGGTACGCGAAAAAGTTGATTGCGTTTGAATTTATCAGAGCTGAATCAATGAGTTAAGAGCTAGAGAAGTAGGAGGATTAGATTAGCGATGCGAATCAATTCCGTCATCATGAACATCTTTAGGTCACTTTATTATTTATTTCATTAATTATCCCCTAAAGAACATGACATCAATAAAACTTGTGAGCCGTTCAAAAACTGTAAAGGGAAACAAATCAAATATTTAAATGTTTTACCTATGCTCGTGTTTAAAATAAGCAGTTATTTAACAATATGATTTAACTTGTTGTAGTTTTTTTTGTACGTATCCGTTGGGCCGTGCGTACACCCAGAAATGCACAAACATATGGCTCGGATTTGCATATTTTTGAGGGTCGCAGTGAGCAAGTGACCTGGTGGCGCCTATCTCCTCTTTAGGTATGGATGACCTTTAGGGCTCATCCGCCCTTTGACATGTTTTGTTTTTCTTCCTGTTGGGTGTCCATACACCAGGTTTTTCTGGATGATGGAGCCTGTTTAGTCGCCAACCATTCGACTATGAGACAGGTATTACAAGTTTACATGGTACCTGTAGCACACAGCTGGCAGAATGATTCCGCGATTGACCTATCGGTCAGCCATATAAGTAATAACTCGGCCGTTGGTTGCTTAACTTCGGAGATCGGAGGAAATCCAGTGTATCCAAATGTGACCATAAAAATTCATAAAAATTATTATGCTTAAACAATGAAATCTACTTACGCTTGGTTGTTACGTAACAGGTGGTGAATATACCATAGATTTCCGCATAAAAAAGAGCTACAGTTAATACGATGTACAACTTATAAGACTATATGCCTTAAAATTCTAGTAATATGCAGCACATTCATTTCTGAATTGAAACATTTAACGTAAGTGTTTTTTTCATTATGAAGCATTCATACTTTAAATAAACTTCTAAAACATTTTGTATCTTAAAAACAACACTTTTATTTACATCAAATCTTTTTTTTCTTATATTTCTGTTTGAATGCAAGTTAATTTAAAACTTTTCTATAAATGAACTTTACTAAGCATTCTATTTCTTTTAATTTCTGCAAACATTTTTATGCGGGTTTAAGTTAATTTTAACTCTTTGTTTTGGTTTTACTCGATATCAGAAAATTTCGGAACGTATCCCAACTTTTTCAAGGTAAGTAAAGTCTTTTTTTAATAAGAATTTTTTAAATGATTTGTTGTTGAACGTATCCACCATATAAAGCGAGACCTTACAATAGTATTTTATCTATTCTTTTCGTTCCGGAACACGGTTTTCGAAATATTTCTTTTTTTCATAAATATTTATATTTTGAATTTTATATTATTTAAAATTGACTATATAATTCATCTTACTATACTAGTAAAATATAAACCCTTGTTTGATTATTCATAAAATAAGAAGAATTTCTAATTTTTATGCCAGGAAAATAAATAAATTAGTGAAATATATAACGTAAGTTAGCAAAATGTTCACAAAAAATAGTTATTTTGCAATAAAAACACTAATTGTTTGAACAGTTAAACGGGTCAAATTCTCATCTTTTAATTGTTTCTCAAAACGCAATTCTCAATTTGAGTCTCTTGGAAGCTTTTACAGTTTTCAATTTATTTTCAAAAATGTAAAAAAAATAATAATTTTCTAAATGTCCGTCGTAATAGGAAACACTTCCTAATATAATATTTTATTTTAATATTATCTTTTTTAGATTTAAAAAAACGTTGTTTAATTTTCATTACTAATGTTCTAAAAGAAAATGTTTTCCTTCTTTTATATTCATTATATTTTTGACATTCTTTGTTTTAATCTTTCAAGTTTTAATATTTTCATGACAGTTTATATAACCAATTAATTAATGCTGATTTCGTTTCGAGACGTTTGAACTTTTGAAAGATTGAAAAATTTCAGGAAATTTCTGAAAGAAAAGAAATTCTCAACCGTCAATTTCAATTAATATATTTTTAATTGTAAATTTTGAAAATTTTTAAAATTTGTATTTTGTCGTTGAAACAACGATAACTCACTATAAATATTAAATTTAATCAAATTTTTTTTTGTTTTAAATTTTATTTTTTTCTGAAAGTAAACACTAGTTTCTTCCAAAAAATTTCTAAAACTTATTTTTGTAAATTAATAATAATAATAAATATTGTTAAAATTAATATAATATTAAATTAATACCCATAAAATTTATTCATTTATTTCCACCAAAATGTCATTAGGATTTATCGATTCTCGCTATAAACTTTTTTGTAACAAAAAAATAATAATCATATTATTAATTCTTGAAACTGGAACCTTTTGCACTTTCCAAAATAGTCCTAAAACACATTCCTCTTATTCTCCAGTACGAATATTCCGAAATCGAATTTTGATCTTTATTTTCAGTAAACTTTTGTTTTTGATTTACATCTTTATGGAATTGCAATTATTTGACACCTTGACGAATCCAAACAAAAGTACGTTTTTTGCAACGCTTTTTTATTTAATTGTAGAATAATTCATTAGCTTTACATTAATTTTTGTCTTATTCTTCTGCGATCATTCGTGTTTTTTTAATGTAATTCTACTTGATTTTGTCTGTAGCCGAAAACTCACAGAAAAAACATTTGTATATCGAATGCAACAGACGGGAGCGTCAAAGTGTAACGTGAAATATTTTCTGAGAAACATATTAGTTGTCCTATGGATTTTACTCTCTCTATTTTATAACCTAATGGTTAGTAAGTTCGACATTGAAATAATTGATTATATTTATTTTATATAAATATTTAAAAAATGACGATAATGAATTTTTAAAAAGCAAAAAAATTTTTTTCAAAATATATTGTTATTAATTTCGACGGATCAACCGTCATCATCAGACTGAATTCACAATGATATATCAAAGCAATGTTTATGTGATCATTATGTCATTTAAATCATGAAAATAGTTTCAATAAAGTTGAAGAGGATGGTGTTTGGACATTGATTTTAGGATCAAAAGATTTGATCAACAATGCTTCACACATCACCCTCTCCCAGTAATTATCAAATTGTGAACAAAAAATCTTAAAATTACTTACATCAACTTTGCTACTCAAACAGTTCTTCTTATGTTGAGCAATATTGCTATCACTTTCTCTGCTATTATGTTCCTGAATCCGTTTACAGAGATGACGACAAGTCTCTCCGATGTATGTGGCGTCACACCCATTACATTTATAATGATAAACTAAATTGGAACATAACCCAGTCGGAGTGATAGATTTACTACTAAACAAACTTCCTATCTTACATGATTTAGATACAATTTTTAAATTTAATAAATTATTTTCATCATGTTTCAAAATAGAGTTTTTGAATTTCCTGAAACCCTCAGAATAGGGAACAGTCAAAACAAAACCAATATTATCATGATTATTATTTATCTGATTTTTGTTTTTGTCGCTATTTATTGTATTTGATTTTTCATTTTCCGATTTAATTAATTTATCGACAGTTTCACGAGTTAATTTTTCAACTATCGATTTATTTTACATTTTATCAATTTATATTTTAATACTAAATGTAGTCAGTGGCCCAACTCGAGTCAGCCGCGCCTCAAACCACTCGACTTTAAAGAGATCCATTTTCTAAGGGCCTGGATAGGGTGCACCCTCGACTCTGTGTAGTTGCCCTGCTGTTTTCGCATACGCCCCAGCCGAGACTCGTTCAAGCGGTGTGATGACCTCGACGTTCGGCTGTATAGTGTGACTGTGGGTCTGCTCAGTGCGGACCGCGATCGATAGCAGTTACGACCGTGATTTCGGACCCCGTACAACAGAGTACAAGTGTATCAGTGAAACGTGTACCCATACAGATTGATGTTGTGACTGAGTTTCATTCTGTTTTGATTCGTGCAGAGAGTCGAGTCGTAAATAATGAAGGAACTTATCTCAAAAGATGTATGTTTGTCAATGTCCATTCTAATTAGGTTTGATAAAACAAAAATGTAATTTTGAGTTTTTATTATTGTAAAATAGACACGAGCACAGCACTTTTTAACAATTTTTCAAGGATGGCAGTGATGGTAATTTTTTTTGTCATCGAATTCGATAGGTTAACCATCCTCTTTAGACAAAACTAAGAATGTTATATTCGCATTTATATACTATAGTGATATTTATGTGATTTTATATTTACAATCAACAAAAAAAAATATAATTTTTTAATATAATAAAAAATATAATTTGCACAGTGTTTAAAAGAATTTTGGTTTATTTCTGAGCCTTGAACTCTAATTATACCACTAAAATGTTTATACAATTTATTATTAAATAACAATCGTAATTCGATTTATCAAAATATAACATTTTCCGGAAAGAAATTTCATCAAATATATGATGTTCATTTATATTATTTATCTAAACTTCGTAAAGGAATTCTATAGTTATACATAAAGGAACATTCATAAACATGTTAACGATGTTTGTGTTGTCAAAAGATAACCGAAAAAAACGAATTAACGGAAAAAAACGAAGTTAATTTTATAAAAATAATATTACCATATCGAATTTTCTATTTAATTCTGAAAATGTTTCCATCAAATTGTTTAACTTTTTTTGTTTAACTTGATTTATGTCTGTAAGGAAACAATTAAAACAAGCGATTTTATATTTAATATTCCTCTAATTTTATGAATTTGATTTTGGATTTTTTAATATGTTAAAAATTAATAATAATTTTAATATTTTTTTACTTTTATATATTTTATTTGGTTTGATTGCTAATAATTACTAAAAAAATAAGTTAAATTAAAAATATTCATAATAACAAAAAATATAATAATAATGAATAATTTTCTTAATAATAATTTTGTAAATTCTAAATATTATATTATTATTATTTTTTTAAAAATTATATATTTTTCTTTATAAATTTGATATTTACTCTGCCATTGGTGGAGTATTATTTTTATTATAATCAGTGCCACATCCAATTATTATTCTCTTTTTCAAATACTACAAGATATAAAAAATAACTACAGACTTTTAACATAAAATAATGATGTTTTCAGATAACCGAATACAATCCCTAATTAATACAATTAAAGCACCATGTTATTAATTATATTTTTTTCTATTTCTACTAATTAATATAGTATTTCATTTTATTTCTGACTAAAAAAATATTATTATTAATATTATTACAATGTCAAAATTAATATAAATTATTATACATAGAGATATTTAGTAAAACATTTGATAAAAATAATTCTTAAATAATTCTTATCCAATTTTTTATGGGGATATTTTTTAATATAAATGGAAATGTTTATTATTTAATAAGTAAGACATAATTAGGAATATTAAAACACGCAATTGATCCAAAAGATTTATTAGAAAATTGATAATGCTTCATTTCGGATTTTAATTATTAAATTGTGATTTAATTTAGAAAAAAATCATTAAATTTGTTATTAAAATATTGGAAAACGTTATTGAGTCTTTTATTAGGTACTCCAAATTTTTTAAATTTCTTTTAGCGTTTAATACATCTGTTTCTACATATTACCTGACTTGAAAATTTTAAAACAGAAAGAAAGAGAAAGTAACATTTTTATGGGATAGGATTTTTATTGATCAAAATTGGGAGGTATATATTAAAAAATAAAATAATGGTTTAACAATTGCTTTGAAAACTAATAAATTTTCGGAAAAGAAGTTGTTAGAAGTAATAAAATGTGTTTTAAATTTTTGTTTAAATGTGTTTGTCTTGAAGGAAATCAAAAGAAAAAAAGATGTTTATGTTTCCTCACGATCTTTGAATGACAAAATTTAGTTAATTAAAATATTATTATTTAAACATTTATAGGACATCAAACATATTGTATGAGATCTTCATTGATATTCTCGAACTGGATCGCTTATATGCTTCCACGAACATCTTTTGACTCAATCTTTCCTGATTAGGAAGTACTTAATCTTCTCCATGTTTGGAAATATGACCTCAATCTGCGGTTAAATGTCCCAATTATTTTCGTTATTATGTTTATAAAACAATTCTTATACGTCATTTTTTATTTTAATTGTAATTATTATTATAATTGTAAAAGAGACTTTTGAATGATATATTTTTTCCCTCAACTTTTTTCATCAATTATTCTTTTGACATTTTTTTCTATTTATTTAAAACCTTTTCAACAATAAATAAAAAATATATATTTTAATAAATTACTAAACTATATTTTTTTTAATTCATGTTAAAAAATATCATTTTTTAATTATATAAAATTATAATACAATTTTTTTTTAATTTGTAACAAAAATTTAAAAGATTTTATTGAAAAAATGTTCTTAAAAACAAATATTTTAAAATTATTTTTTTCCACTAACTTTTATATTTTTACTTTCTTATTTGAATAATTATTCTTTTAAACATATTAACCGAAGAAAAATATAATTATGAAGAACATTATATTTCATTAAATTTTATATTATAAAATATATAAATGAAACTTAATATTTAATATATTAAAAAAAATCATTATGGTAACTACTTTAAAAAATAATTATTTAAATTTAGTTAATAAAAATTTTATTATTTATAAACAAATCATTATTAATCAATATTTAGTGACAAGGTAAAAAAATGGAAATTATCAAAATATTATTTATTTTTATTTTTAATATTTTTTATTAATCATGTTTTAAAATTAATTTCAAACAGAAATTTTAATTACATAAAGCAAACCCCTGTACCGAAATATTTCCAGTTAATTGAATAAAAACGCTTAGTTAATCTTAAAACTTAATTATTAAGAAAATAATTCAATTATAATGAAACGATTTTTATTAGTTTAATGTAGATTAAAAAAAATGAAAATAAATTTTAAAGTTAAAAAATTATAAATTCAATTCATATCATCATTATTTAATAAAATAATATAAATCAATAAAAAAGATAAATAATTTTCAAAAATCTAACAAAAGGTCAGCTGCTATTAATTAAAATAAATGTTGTTAATTATTATTTTATTTATATTTTTTCCAGAACACTAAGCGAATACTTAATTATTAATAATCGAAAAGAAATTTATTAACTCGTAACTGTAATATAAATTTTCGGAACACTTTTGTTTATTTAGATAGAAAAAAGCAGAAAGTATTTCCAGTAAGAATGCGCTCTTCGTCTGGGAAGAGTCTCGATGAATCGCATAATTATGTAAAATTTTTCTTCACATAGAATAAATAAGACGAAAAAAAAGTACTCATATTTTTTGAAGCGGGAAATTTTAAGTTTAGTGTTTCTATTTTTATTTATTGAAAATTATCTGAAATTTCATCACAAAAAGAGGTAGAATTCATAAAAAATGTATAAATGTATAAAAAATTTTGTACATTTTTTTCTTAATATTTAAACAATTAATTGAAAATAAAATCTAAAACTTTATTGTGTAATTCATTATAAATTTATGCTTTATTTTTCTATTGTTCAAATTACACCGAAAAATCAATTATTTGTTTTTGTAAAATGACTTATTTATCAATCTGTGAGAACGACAAATAAGTTGTTTTAACGAATAATAGATATACTAAACTAATCTAATCTCTGGATTAGATGAGTTTAGTCGCTAATGTATAATAAAACGTTTGAATAACGATATATGTATTTTATCTTAAACCAAAACTGATAACAAGTAATTAAAGCTAACAATACTTTAAAATCAAATATATACAATCAGTAAGGTACTTTTTAGTCAAATATCGAATAGACACCTAATCGTTAATTATCGCGACGAATTATTCGGAACATCCAACTGTCAAAGGGATTTAGAAATACCCAACTGTCGAAGGGTTAGACAATATTGTAGATTGTGGAATTGATATCAGATTCTTTTTTTATTTTCTTTATAAAATTTTCTGTTGAAATAGTAATAAAATAAAACTGGATATTAATTTAGTCAGCAAAAATAAGCAATGATGTAGTCAGCAACTTCTGCCGTTAGATAATTAAATAAATAAAAAATTCGCAATCATTAATTTTTACATTAATTGCATTTTTTAATTCGAATTATAATTCAAATATCTCACATTACCATGGGATGTCTGAATTATAATGTTCCATTATATAATGTTAAAAATAAAAAAATAAATAGATTGAAATGAAAAATAAAATTAAGTACATAAATAAAACTGAATACACGAAAACTAAATACATTAGCTCGAGACTAAAACTGAAATAAAAAGATTGAAATAAAAAAAACGCTCACGCAGCAAAAAAAATGACAGACAAACACATTCGGCAAATGAATACACCAAACAACCGAAGATTACACAATGGACAAAATAATTATGTTCGTCCCTAAACACATCGTATGCAGGCACATAGCACAAAAATATGAAATCAAGTACAATATGTTTATCAAAAATGAAGTATCACAGTTTTTATAGTTTTTGATCAAAATAAAATAAAATTTAATTGGAATAATTTAAACGTTGTTTTAATATTTTTATTATATTTCAAAAAATTAAAGTTATACTTAAAAATTGTTAAAATTAATAAACAAACAAATATTTTTTTTCAAATTTTCTTATTAGATAAATATTTCTTTTTTGTCATTTTCAATCTTAAAATAAATAAATCAATATTAAAGTTAAAAACAAAATTCATCCATTAAAAATATATAGGAAGACAATATAGTGATTTTAGGGCAACGCGACCTTATTAACATTGCTTTAAACGTTACTCTTTCCCAAAAACTATAAAAATGATTACACAGAATCTTTAAATGATAAATAGTAATGCCATATTTACATTTTTCCTATATTCTGCAATATTGCTCCTAAACTTTAATTGTTCTTTATACTATCTTTTCTATCATGTTCTAAACGTCATTTACAGAGATAACTAACAGTCTCTCCAATGTATGCGATATCGTAACCATTACATCTATATTCATAAACAATATCTGAACAGAGTGTTGAAGGTGTAATAGATTTATTACTGAACATAGTATGAATATTTCACAACATGGTCGAAAATAGAGTAAGAGCAATATTGCAGAATATAGGAAAAATATAAATTTTAAAATAATATTGATAATTTAAAGATTCTGAGTAATCATTTTGCTAGTTTTTAGAAAAAAGTGTCGTATAATATTATTAAGAATTTTTAATTAGAGTTATTTCATGTAATCGATTGCGCAATTATTCTTTTTTGCATTTTTATTGAGGTGAATTAAATTACTAATCAGTAATCTGATGATGGCGGTCGATCCTTTGAAAAATATTGTCTTTAAATATATTTTTAAGGGATGAATTTTGTTTTTTAAGAAAAATTTTCTTCGTGATTGAAGCTTATAAATAATATTAAAAATATTTATTTTATTATTATCAATATGATTAATATGTCTCATTCGAATAAACTTATTAATTAAAAATCAATTATTAAAAATATATTTAATCGTATTTTGAATGAAAAAATTATTATTACAATTGAAATTTCTGTAGAAAAAAAAGTAATGCAAAAAGAAATAAAGACATAAAAAATCTGTAATCTATTTCAACATCAATATAATTTGTCTCATTGAAACAAAAAAAACAATATGAATTAAATTGTACAACTTTGTTTTTAAGTTAATTAATATTTAAATTAAAAATATTTAGAATTAATTTTTTAAACGATTACAAATAATAAAAGTTTCATTATCGCATTTTTATAATTGTCTATTTTTTTCCTGAATCAATTTGTGATGCTCGACGCATTTGCAGTGAGTACAAAATAATAATAATAATAATTAAAACAAAAAAACTTTTTATGTACTCAATTAAGGCTGATTTTATTCAACTTTCAATCGATATTTTCAGAAGAAGCGGTCGATACATTAATTACATTTTCACAATTGCAAAAAAAATTGTAAAAATTATTCAATTGTCAAAGGAGTTTCGTTTTTTATCGAAAGACAAATTTCTAATAAAAAAGAAAACTATTTATAATTATTTATATTTTAGTTTTTTTCGTGTTTTTTAAGAAGTAATTTTTCAAGAAATTCGTCAAACAAAGTACCTTTTTTTATGGGAAATATATAAGAAAAAGTATTTTATAACTTTTAAAGTGTGAAAAAATATATTTTTTAAAATTAAAATTTTTATCAAAACCAGAGTTTTCTTCAATGCTTTATATCATCTTGCTTTTTATTTTTGTAATAAATTTATTATGTTATTAGTAACTATTTAAATCTTTTGTAGAAAGGAAAATTTCATACAAAAAATTTACAACTTCTTTTTGCAATTGAATAGTTATTAATAACAATAAAGTTATTAAAAAATGTAATAGTAATTTTCAATTCTACAAAAGATAACAAAAGATTTATGTAGGCCGAGTAGAGTTCTGCCCGCATAATGCATGGATATAAAAAAATATTTTTTGATTTACTAGTTCAATATTGATACAGAATTTTCAATTAATTTTTCATTAATAAAAATTCGTTTTCTTCTGAACTCCGTTGTCTGCCAGAAATACGGAAAGGTTGAATGATTTTCTTAAATTTAATATCTATTAATATAAAAATTTTGACTAATAAGAAGAAATAATTAAAGATAATTAAAACATATTTTACGAACAAATCCTATTGATATTTTTTCACGTAAGTCGAATATTAAATGAATTAATTCATTTGCAGAATATTTAAAGAATTTATTATATTTTATAAATCTAAGGATATGAGTTAGCTTACTTTTGCGTGTATAAAAAACTAATATGCTTAAGACCCTGTTGGGTGTGATATTATTAGTGATGGATTTTATATTATTATTTTAATTTTATTAATTAAATTTATTTGTTTCATGGTATGCTTTAGCATCTGAGTTTATTTTGACTCAACATATTATTTAGATATGTCTCTCCGCTAAGTTTCTCTAACTCACACTTATTAGAGATCCATATCGTACCCCATCAACCTCATCTGGCCCTATTATCTCGCCAGTGAAGCTGATGAAGTACCTATTGGGTTCTATATTATATTTAAATATATTAAGTCTATGAAAGTTGACTTATGCTACTTCTATTTAGTTATTGATTATCTTATTTTTTCCTCAACATGTTTTTTTTATTTGATTATTATATTTCTTATTATGAGTTTATCATTTTCATATCAGAGATAAAAGTTAAAAGAACATGAAAAAATTATATGTTGACATTGTTTTATTAAAATATAACAAAGAAAATGCTAATCAAAGGCAATCCACCCATCTTCCCCAATCATCCAAATCTGATAGATTGACAAACACTTGACCTTTACCAGTTGTGATAGAGCGGAACTGTAGGCGGTCACGATTATCCTTCTGAATCAAGTGCACAAATTCGGATAAATTTATACAAATCTTTCGTCACAAAAACTCACAGAACCAGCAAGCAGACAATTCTCAGTCAAACTTCAATCATCCATCACTAAAACCAACAGTCCTCAGATAGAAACAACCCGGAGATGGCCAAAATTATCATTAACCAAACCCACGTCAACAAATCAGGCCATCAAATTCTCACAAGAAAATATTCAAATCGACAGGATCCAAGGGTAAAAACCAATTAAAAGTTTCTATTTTTTAATTAATTAATTATAAATTATAATTATAATATTTTATTTTTCGTTTTTAGATTTAGGGAGTTTTTCCTTTGCCTGCCTCGGTGACGGTGCAATGAATAGGCCCGAGGCTGACGTGAAGGAAAAAGTCACTGGTCCCAACTACCCTCTAAAATTTGTATTAAAAGCTAACGTTTTTCTTATATATCTCTCTAAGCCATTATATTTGTTTTTTAAAATGTAAAATTTGAAATTTCCATGAATTTTAAATATATTATTTTAATATAAATTTTAATTTGTTAACTTCCATTTGGGGGAGTTAATTGAAATTATTTTATTGAAAACACAGAGACAAAAATCCCAATAGTTTTTTTTGTAAAATATGGTATTTTCCACGAAATGTTATTAGTGTTTTAGTAAGTTCGGGAGTGATTTGGTTAACTCAAATTCGCTGAACTCGCACTCTCAGCTATCTAAATTAAATCTTACGAATAGTCGAGTGATGAAATCCTGTATTGAATGTATCTGACGATGTATTTCCAGACCCCATCGTGAAGGTTTATTGACGTCTTGTGCATGTAAGGTTGTAGAAATCACAGGCAATACATTTATGATGTGGTTTACTCGTCGATTTAGTTCTTTCAACAACAAAATCAGTCGCTGAGATTTGAGAATATTCATAATAAAAATTAGATTTGCATCATATTAAAGGAGAAAAATTGGTGTTAATATTAAGAAAATTCTTTTATTTATTTGCACAAACACGCTTCAGACTCACAATCCGAAAATTCACATACAACAGAACACTTTAGATTGTCAAAACAAGTCAATAACAGTAGTTGTAAAATAACAAATAAATTGGAATTGATGCAATTAAAAAACATTCAAAATTTATATTTAAAATATGACCTAACATATTTTACGAGTCGAAATTATTTTTTCATAATTTAAATATCGCTATAATTTTTGAAACATTTTATATTGTTTGCTTTAAACTTTCAAAATAATTATTATTAGTAAAAATATTTTTTAATTGAATTGATTTATTTAATATATTTTTAACGTATGTTAATATCAAAAATACGTATTTGGGTACTATTTAATCAATTGTTTTTTTTATAAAAATTATCACGGTTTTATAATTATTTTTTGCTTGAAAAATTATATTTTCCGGATAATAACAATATTTAAAAAAAATCCTTCTCACCATTGAAGCACAAGGTGTTTCCGGGAAAGAAAATATGATTTTAAATAGAAAATAAACTGAATATTTCCATTTATAAATAAAATAGACTAAATATAAAATATAATGAAAGATTTTTTTGATGACTAAATATAAATAAAAAAATTATCATTATTTCGTTCAATGTCGTTTATTTTTCAAATGATTTGAATTTAATTTATTTTTTTACTTTGAGATTCAATCTGTAAAATATCTTGAAAATTCTTCAAAATATAAAGTATACTCGAATTTTCACAGAAATACTCATATTAAATAAGAAATTTGGCCATGAAAACGATTTTAGGTTGGCAAGAATGAAACAATCGATTTGTTTTTAGTGTTCAAATTTTTGTGGTTTTCCCAATGAGACAAGAAAATTTTTTTATTCTCTTTCAAAAATTTTATAATTTTCAGTTAAAAAAATTAATTTACTATTTTCATTTTAAGGGGAAAATATATGCAACACGAAAAAATAATAATAATGAATTATTAATATTTTTATTTTGATTTTATTTATATTAATATTTTTCAAAATCCAAATAAATATAACTTTTTGTCACGAAAGATTCAGAATGATTAACTCATTAAGTCTGTTTTAAATCATTCAATCAAATAAAGTATTTTTTTCCCAATTAGACTTTTACCAAAGTATTATTAATTAATCTTATTTTTAGTTTCGAATTACGAAATAAATAATAATTGTTAATATTTTTCCAGTGAAAGATAGAAAAGAGGAGATTGAGTTAAGAATCAAATCAAACAAGGATTAAGAAATTTTAAGAAATTATATTCTTGATGTTTTTATAAAACATATTGCAAATGACTTTTTTTAAAAAATATTTACGAATATATATAAAGAATCTTTGTAACTCCATTCTGTATATGACCCATCATTGATAGTACAACTTTATATATTTTAGTTAGTCAATATCATTTAGCCGGTTGTGAATCCACATATGTCAACAGTTTTTCAGAAATTTAATTGATATTAAAATTAATACAGAATTCAAAGTTAATAATAGGGAGCGACACATCGTATCGTACATCGTTAAAAACCTTCATCGTTAAACGATGCATCGAAAGACTGCTTACATTTGTTATCTAACATATAATGAAATTTATTCACATATACTATAAGTCAACAATATAATTACTACAATTTTAGTTTTTTAAACAAATATTTTTGAGGAACTTTCGAGTAAAATTCTATATTCAGTAGTTTTCATTTAATCCTTTTTACTAAAAATGTTTATTAAAAATACAATGTATCGGCTCGTACGATCTGGAAAATTCGATATTGGAAAAAAATTAAATTAGTATGTAATGTTTATATATTAAATGAAATAATAATAATTATTATCAACTTATTAATTTTAAAATAAATTTTTTTAAATTTTAATAATTTTAAATTTTATTTTTAATAATAATTGATATAATAATATTTCAATTATTATATAAACATTACATACTAATTTACTAGTTTATTTATTAGTTTTCACAATAATCGGTGATGAAATTTACTAAAAAAAATTTATTTTGATCTTAAAAAAATTATATTATTAAACAATTTCTAAGTGTATAACATTATTTGTTTAAATAATATTTAATGAAGTTTTATTTATAGTTAAATTACATTTTAATGAACGAGTGTTTTCCACAGCAGTAAATTTATGTGGTGACAGAAGAACAAATTTTTCAGAATCCAAAGTTGAAAAACTTGTTTATATAAAAGAGAACTTAAGACAGATGAAGAAAATGAATAATGTTTGAATATAGTTTGATTTAATTTTCCAAAAATAAATTTGAAATTTTCTTGTTTTCTTTTTTTGTAAATTTTCTTTGCCATTATTGTAGCACAATAGCAAATATCATTGACCAAATAAAAATTTAGATTTGAATTTAGCTGCTTTATATTAAATTGTTATTTTCGATGCTTTGTTTAACGATGAAGAATTTTCGATGCATCGTTAACGATACATCGACTCATCGTTAAACGATACATCGTCGCTCCCTAGTTAATAATAAACTTCCTTTTTTTGAATTCTTGTAAATATGATAAATGGAGGATGTAAAACTGAATTACGTAGAAATGCAATAGATAAACACTAAAGATATATCTTATAAAAATGTATAGAATGTTATGAAAAACTTAGTTTAATGAGTTTAGAAATTGTCTAGTGATTTAGAAATAACAGATTAAGGTTTTCTTAGAAAAGACTTCAAACTAATAATATTGAAATATTTCAAAAGGTGAAAAGCTCAAACCGTTTTATGAATGTTAATCATTTAAGAGAATATATATTGAAAAATATGTAGTATCAAGATTGTTGCAATGACATCTCATGTGCAGAGATCCACCTTAAATAATTCGAAAATGATTTGTGAGTTTCAGTCAAACCTAGTATAGAAGTTTACTTGTCATGGATTATATCAAATATTCTATATTGGAAATAATGGGTCAAAACTATTTTGTTTAATTTGGAGCATATAAGCTACTATTAAAAGCTGCGGCCGAGATATCCCTATTTTTGATGTGGCATGCACAACCATAATTCTTAAGTTCTAACATTCTAATAATAGAAATCAAAAAGCTAATTGAGTTTAATATACTATCGATAATTTATTTTTGGAACGCTTCTTGGGGAACTACAAAAAGGAAATAGGGTACAACTTCAGTCTCAGGTTATAATTGTACAAAAATGGAAGTCGAAAAAATTCGAATTGGTAGAATATATCGCAAGAATCTCTCAATTGAACTGAGTTAATACAGAACCATATTTTAGGACTCATATTCATTTTTATGAATATCAGAAACGGAAAGCATTTGAGTAACATAACTAAAATTCAACAGATAGAAAATCAGCGGATGTATAAAGTAGTTGATAAACGAATGGGAAGCTCTAAGTTATGGATGTATCTAATGAAAGACCAGAAGATATATCTCATAAAGTGAGATCTTCCCGACTAGCAGACATTGGATTAAAATAGATATTGTCATGTGCTTTTCCCCTTTGTAAAAAGTGTCGGTTTAGGAAAATTATTGCAAACCATAGTTACCAAGATCATCACTGGTCTTTCATATGTGGTATTTAAAACAAACAAGAGCTCTGAAAAGTTCGCAGATTTGTATCCGTTTACTGTGTGGAACGATCAAAAGGTTTTACCGATACAGAGTTTATGGTCCAGTACCTGTATAGTCAGGAAAGTCTTCATTGGAAAATCAAATCGTCTAGTCAAAACTCGGATTAGTAAGCATTCATTACTAAGTCCATCTAGAAAGGCTTTTAACCTTTTATGTGTATCAAGTAAGAAAATCTTTCATTAAAAATGATGAGTGTTCTGTTTTATAAAACGGTTTTAATTTACATATAATGAGCGTTAATAATATACATCTGTATTATTAATTCACTTTCATCCTTTATTAATATTTAAAATTAGGGTCTTGCCACTTTAAATCTTTAAATATCTATTTAACAAGGTTAACAATTTATCATTAATGTATTTTCTATCATTTTTAAAAAATTTATTGTTGATGATGTATGAAAACATCAAACATATGATTATAATTTCAACAAGGCCTTAATATATTTATTGATATATAATTTTAAACTAGGGTTCGCAAGACGATACATAAATATATATAAAATGTACACAATTATCCAAGTAGAAAAAAATGGATAATTAAATTAGTTACAAATAATTTTTTCTGTCTCACAAAAATAATGAAAGTAAAACTAGAAGCAGTTTAGAAATGTTAATTTAAATTCGTTTTCAGAGAATGATGTAAGACATTTTTTTGTAATTAATTTCGAAAATTGTATCCATACTCAACATTATAATAATCTCTTGTTGTCTCTAAATTTCCCAGAGCTCTTCCCGGTCCCCTTAAATTCTCTCTCGGGACATCTACCAACATTTCGATCATCGCAATATAGGAAAATAAACCTTTATTTTCCTCTGATTTTCAAGACAATTATTCCAAACAAAAAAGACAACAATTTAAATGGTTATTTTTTCAATTGTCAACGAAATTTACGAAAACTGATTCTTAAACAAAAATGGTAAAAAAATTATTATTTCTGATAATTATAACGACATATTGAGAAAATAATTAAGATTATTTATTGCTTCTATTCATTTCTGATTCTGCTCATTTGTAATTATTTAATTATTGTTTTTATCATTGGGCATATTTTTAGATAAATATCAAATTTTGTCGATGGAAATTATTTGGGATAAATAATTTTCTTAAAATCTATAAGTATTTTAAAAATAAAATTATAAAATGGAGTTTGTGTTAAAAAATTCAATTTGATTTATTTATTAAGCAAATATTATATATATATATATAGTGAAAATTAAATATTATTATTTATTAAAGTATTAATTGCAAAAATATTCTAGATATTGAAATAACCTTACTTTGCCCATTCTGGATGTTAATTGATGGGTTGTAGTGTCTTATTAATAGAGATTGACAAAATGGTCGTTCGTAATGTGAATCAAATCCATTTTGTAAAACAGAAAACTCATCCTTTGAAATGGATGAGGTTCTATCCTTACAACATAACCAATGATCAAGTACCTTACTAGATCGACTCATTTGCGAGTGCTCGCTAATTCCGGTTTTCAGATGACGATTTGTCTCTCCGATGTACGAGTTTTGACACCCGTGACAATTAAATTTATATAACAGTTTAGCTTGCAAACCATAAACTGTTTTCGATTTGTTTGAGAGGAAACTTTGAACTTTGGATGTGACAGAGACTACTTTAGCACTACTTATTGTTCTACAAATACTCTTCTTAAACCCTCTAAATCCTTCAGAATATGATATAGTAATGATTTGTTTGTATTCTTCAGTATTTTCTTCTTTTAATTGTTTCGTAACTCGTGCATCTGTACATAATTTGTCTAATGTTATCCTAATGTTGTGTTCTATTTGCTTGTTTGTATACATATTGTCCCTCAAGCGCCTTCAAAGAATATTTAAACCTTGATTTGTAATTTCAAAACTGGACGACAAATTACAAACTCTGTGAACAAGCCTTTTTATCATACCCTTTCAATATTTTTTTCAAAAAAACTCTGTGGTGTTGTGTAAAGACCTGTATCTGTAGTCTTTCTGAATAATTGAGTTTTATAGCCTCCATTAATTCTAGTGACAAAAATGTCCAGAAAGGGAAGTTTATTATCTACTTCCAATTCTGTGGTAAATTTAATATTAGGATGAAGACCATTCATGAATGTTAGGAATGGTTCTATGAGGGTCTGATTTCTGAAAACCAAAAAAACATCATCTACATATCTCTTGTACAACACAGGTTTTTCACCAGACTATGCATTCATTTTATCTTCAAGCGACTTCATAAATATTGATGCCAAAGTTGGTGCTAATGGAGAACCCATTGTGACACCGTCCTCCTGAATGTACCATTCATCATTAAAATGAAAATGTACATTTTTGGCACAAAATTTAAGAAATTATTTCTGTGCCTGCTTGTTCAAATATATATTATATATCGAAAATATAATTTGATTAAAGCTTCTTTTATATAATTATTGAACATGTTACAATGTTATTTACATCATCATCAGCAATATTTCAAAATTTAATATTTGTATATTAAATTTCAATTGTTTTTAAATAAACAATATAATTTTCAAAGTATATTAATTTTAAATTGTAAAAATAAACATGAATATTATAATTTATTAAATGATTATTGGGTAATAATGGCAAAAATATTTTAATTAAAAATTTTAAGTATTGAAATAACCTTACTTTGCCCATTCTGAATGTTAATTGATGGGTTGTAGTGTCTTATTAGTAGAGATTCACAAAACTACTGTTCGTAATGTGAATCGAATCATTTTTGTACGAGTATCGTACACTGAAGAGACAAATCGTCATCTAAAAACCCGGATTAGTGAGCACTCATCACTGAGTCGATCGAATAAGGTTCTTGATCATTGGTTATGTTGTAAGAATAGAACATCATCCATTTCAAAAGATGAGTTTTCTGTTCTACAAAAGGGATTCGATTCATTTGGAGACCCGTTTCGCTTTAAATTTAGAAATGATAGCAAAATTTTAAAAAATAACTGTCCCTTTTTAACCACGAGGCAATAAAGTCTTTGAAAATGTTTAGAATATTTCAGAAGTATCCTAGTTTGATATAAAGTCTCAATAAAGTTCAATGATACCTTCAAAATTAAAAAAAAATAAGTTATCATGTTACAAAAAAAAGAATTAAAAGTGAATATAGGGTATAAAATTTACATTTATGAAAACATATGAAAATTCAAAAAAATATGAATATTCAAACCTAAGGTTACTTAAATGTTTATTTTTCAATTGAAATAATTCTTACGTAACAACAAGACATTGTAAATATATAAAATAGTAATAAATTCGCAAGGCAAAGTCAGTAGGATCTGTAAGTAAAGCTTAAGGTTACATCACCAAATGAGGATCACAGAGTAGACATGAACACAGAGGAAGAAAATCAAATTGAACTGACAAGAAGTGCAACAAAGGAAGGAAGCAGATACACCACAATACCAACTACCAATCTTCGGTTAGCGACAGAACCTCTGACCATCTAAATGTTGGTGGAGCAAACGATTAATCCTGAAGATACTCACTTGACTTTTAGGATCACTGACTCAACAGCGAGGGTAGAGTTCATGTGCCCCTTTCGCGGCTGTGCTTAGTTCACTAACACAATCATTGTACTACAGTACATGATTGGTCGTTTGTAACAGGAAAGTTAAAGAGATCTCGGAGACTGAAGCGATCCGACCCCGTAGGAGGCATATTGGGGGGCACTAACACTCTTTAGTTTGGATGGACTCTTTAGAGCCTACTGGTTCAATACCATTCGAAAGAGATGGGATGCCCACGTCACTAAAACGTTGTTGCATAATAATATATTTTCCATTGAAATAAAAAAACAAACATATTCACTTTGTTTTTTTTCAAATTGATTTTGCTTTTTTATGAACGTTTTTAAAATTCGTTAATATGATTGTATACTAAACAACGTATTAGAATGTATTAATCACAAGATCCTATTAGAAAAACATAAAAAATGTATTAATATTTTTTTAAAGACGTCAGCAGTTATTCTTTAGTATAAAGTTATATACAACCCTCCCACAGGCCCGATATTAGAAGTATATATTATCTGTAATAATTTTTAAGTCATAAAAACCTTTGCATCGTTTGATATGTTAATGAAGCTATTAACCATTATACAATTATTAGAGATTAATTTTTCAAGAAATCGTAAAACATTATTTATTTTTAAATTAATTCTCATAACGTAAATAAAATACAAATTTGATACAATAAATCAATAATTGATTTATAATGATAATTTTTAATCTGAATTTATAAATTGAAAAAATTTGGATTCGGTGGCTTTCAATTCGAGGCAAAATTTCTAGAATTACAATCCGCATTTCTGCAATCAAAAAGAATGGAATCGTGTTACAGCCTCAGTAAAAATAAATCCAAATGAAAATTTTATTTTTATGGAAGACAGAAGAGGTTGGGGAAATAGTTATCAATATGAGAACGTCCCCCCGGGGAAGGTGCATCACCATGTAACATAGAAACCATAAGAAATGAACTTTATGGTTGTTTGTTTTCTTAGTTTTTATATTTTTCAAGATTTTAATAATGATTTAAATTAAATATAACTAATATCAAATTATGAAATATTTTTTTATTTTAACGAAAATTGTCGATTCTGAAGATTTATACATTATATGTGTAAATTTGTTTTTATGAAAATGAATGAAATATACAGAACGACCATTTATAAAAGTAAATCAAAAGACCGTTGGATATTTTTGTATTGTTATTTAATATAAAGCAGAAAAAGGTAAATTAAAAAGAAATACAATTTTATAAAAAGTAAGTTTTGATTTTGAAGACTGGAAAGACAAAAAGAAGTTTCAAAGATTTATATGAATTCTTCTAGATAATGATGTTTAGTTAGAAAAGTTTATAAATATAATATTATATTTTATGCGGTTGATAAAATAATTGAATCGATAATTCTATAAGATATAGTTATAATATGAAATAAATTGTTAAATAATTATTAAAACATAAAGGGATTTTAATATTTTTTTCATATTAAAAATATAATTTTCAAAATATTTTATTTGTACAATTGAATGCAGCTAGATCTATTAAAAGTATTATAAAAATTAAATTATACACAAAAAGTTAAATGGGACACTATGAGAAAATGTTTTATGAGAATAAAAACGCTTTAACTTTTAATCAATTTTTCATTTATAATTAACTTTTTTGTATAAATTTTAAATTCATCTAACGTTTGAATAAAGTTTGATTTATTAAAAAGGTTGCAAGTATGCCTAATATAAATTTGTTATGATAAAAAAACTAAAGAAACATATAATATAACCGATGATTTTCCAGATTCATGGAAGAGAATATCGACGTTTAGAATGGAAAATGATTTAGAAATCAGTCGGTAGTAAACAATAATAATCTTCAATCATCAAATGTTGAAACAAAACACAACACAAAAAATAAAAGATCACAACTTCAGAATTATGGAAGAGATTTATAGAAAAGATTATTGAATGTCTAAAATCATACAAATGTATTATTTGAGTCGAAAAAATGTATCTTTTTTAGAGTACATCATTAGTTACAAGGAAAAACGAGTAATATATAATGATAAAATATGATCCTACTAACCGCCACCAACATCTAACAACAACATATAACATCCTAACAAGTCTCAAATACAAAAGAAAGATTGACATATGAACAAATAACTCCTGGAAAGAATATCATTTGTAAGTGAAAATAATTTTTAGTGAAGACAAAAACTTTCTTTTTTCATAAGCCAAAATAAAGAAAAATAGAAAAACAACTTAGATTAAGAAGTTACAGTAACCTCAATCAAGAATATACTTTTTAATCATATAAAAGTCGTCTGTATCTTATTAAGAAAAAACAGAAATAATTTAAATTAATTTATAAATAAATATTAAAAACATAATGAATAGTATTTGTTAGGTTCGTTATCAGAAGTAGAATTCATAAGATAGCAAAACAATTTATTAATATAACAATTACAAATTTTGAGGAACAAATTTTGAGGAACAATTTTCTTAATTATTATACGAACCAGATTTAAACAAAATATAATAAAATATAATTTTAATATTTACGTTTTAATGTAAAAGCACTGACATATGGTACCAAGATTGAATCCGTGGCGTATGTGAACTTTGTTCATGACACCGATGAAAAATGGCGGAAACTTAGATCTAACAGCATCAACCTAAAGGAACTTAAGTGGTGGCATGATAATGCCAGACCTCATTCTAGCAAAGAAACAACTCTTTTTTGAAAGAAGAAAAATTGAAAAAATTTATCAATCGCCCTATAGTCCAAATTTTAATCTGTGACAGATTCTTGTTTTCAAAAATGAAGAAAAGTTTTAAAAATCATGTTTTCAAATCACATGAAGAAATTGAAGAAGCTTGTAAATTCTTTCTTAATTCTTTATCAACAGAAACATTAAAAAATCAACTAGATAAACTTGTTAACTGTTGTCAGTTGGTTATTGACAACAATGGTGAATATGTTGTTGCTAAAGAAATTTTTAAAATATTTTTTTAAATAAATTTTTAAATTCGCTGCATCTATTTTTTTTGTTGGTTAATAATATTATTTTTTTGGTAAGTTTCAAATGTTATGCTTTAAAATTTTAACACAGAATTTATGACAGTCTGAATAATATTCAGTCCAAATTTGGTTAAATTTGTTAAATATTAGTGTGTTTTAAAAGGCCACCTGAGGACTTTTGGGACAGCCTAAGTATTTATATGGTATAACTATTATGCTTTTAAATCATTAGTTTTAAATTTAATTTCGTTCGGTTAATTTTCATTTTTAAATTCATAATTTGCAATCTATAACTCATAATCTATAATTTACAAGTTACAATTTATTATTGTATTTAACCTTACTTTTCCTTTATATTATATTTTAATTAAATTTCAAACATTTTATATTATAATTAATTTTCAATGTTATACAAAACTTTAATTTCTATTATCTTGTAAATTATTTTATTATATGAGTTGAAAATCAATTTTAACAGTCTAAATTGTTAATTAATTTAAAAATATTTTATTGTTGCAATTCTTTATTTTAGTTCAAAAATCTAAGGGTTATTTCAATCCTTACAGTATTTAAAGAGTTTTTTTTCAGTTTTATTTATTTCTTAAATTAATGCTTACGAAAATCATATGAAAATAAAATGCACTTTTCATAATATATTGTTTTATTTTTTTTTTAAAATTATCATAAAATAGAATGTAAAACACGCTTTCTAATTCCCTATCTGAAGGAGCAATAATTCCCAATGTCCAATAAGTCTGCCAGTAAAGATCAAATAATGAGAGTATACATTATTATACATTGCGTAGCATTAAATAAATGAATTTTCATCATTAAGATACAACAAATAATGATATAAGTGATGCAGAAAATGTATTGACGAAGAGTTTTTTCTTAGGGAATTTTTTATCTTTTTATTTGTATGAATTAATTAATTATATAAATAATAAAGAAAAAATGATGAAATATAGATTTTGGATAAAGACAATGTTTTCGATGACGGAAATGTTTCTTGAATGTTTCAAAAGAAGACTAACACCAAATCTAAAGGGGTTTTAAAAATCAAGAAAATTAATGACCGAATTACAATAACAATATAAAATGTAAGTGTTGGAGAAAACTCGATTTTCGATGTGTCAAAAAGGATAATTCTGTCATATTCAAAGGCATTTTTTATAACTATGTTGACCAGAAAGTACTGACTTAAATAACAACTTGTAGAACGGATAAATG
Organism: Girardia tigrina; assembly: GCA_001938485.1. Classification (NCBI taxonomy): domain Eukaryota; kingdom Metazoa; phylum Platyhelminthes; order Tricladida; family Dugesiidae; genus Girardia; species Girardia tigrina. The sequence goes on along the minus strand of MQRK01233142.1, from coordinate 82,852 downwards.
ATACGTGGTGCGTTTTATAAGTACCAGATCTAAGATAAAAAGAAATGTAATAGCTTATGTTATTTTTTTGTGTGATTAAATAAATTAATACAGGTTTTAATTAAAATTTTTATTATTACATGTTAAATTTTCGTCTGTGCCATGATTTCAGACGTCGAATATCGCAGAGTTATCAAGTTCTTTGTGTTGCAGAAGAAGACGCGCTGTAAAATCAACGATCTTTTGTAGTCAACTTACCCACATGACTCCACATCTCTGGTAACTGTTAAATATTATGTCAGAGTGTTTTTTTTCGAACCTCGAATTTTTGACACAGGTGATGAAAAATTGGAGAAGATAGTCAAAAAAAGATTATCGAATTTCCATGAAAATGCTGTCAAGGAAGCTCTAAATCAGTTTTGGTAGAGCACATGTCAAATTTAAATCCTTGCGTATCAGAGAACTGTGCTCAGGATTCGTACTGCACTTCTTGACTTATGAAATGGTGTGAAACCGCTTGGAGTGTAGTTTAAAAAACTTGATACTGTGACACCAGTATGGTGAGACTTTCTTTGAAAATTTAATTTCAGAGGATGAAACCCCACTCATTTGACGAAAACAAAACGTAAGTCAGTAGAGTAGAAACTAACTGGAGAGAAGCCATATTTGAACATGCGAACGGGTACAAGTCATGGACGAGCGATAAGGCTTTCTATGTTCTAGGATCATAAATTTGTTATTTTCATCGGTATCGCGGATAAAAGCATCACATTATTAAAAACCATCAACACTGTATATTACAAAAATCTCGTGGCAACCGCTAGAAAGAATAAACAGAAGCAGAAGAACACGCCAAAATACACCAATGCATACAGCGGACATTTCTCGGGCCATATTTGAACGTGCTAGACTAGTGCTTGTGGATCATCCCCCATATAGTCCTAATTTTGGATTAAGTGATTTTTATCTCTTCAGACATTGACAGAAGCATTTGAAAGGCATACAGTTTAATCCAGAAACGATTTGAAGGTTGCCGTATATGACTTCTTCACCACATTTAAAAAGGCGTTTTCTGAGTTGATTATTCGTTGGCGGAAGTGTGGAGAGCAAAATGGACATTATGCTGAAAATGGATGCCTACATACGTTCAGCTTATTGTATTTAAAAATGGCCCTTTTTAGAATTCGTTTTCTTTGTGAGGCCAGGTAAGTTTTGAACGCACCATGTACATCTGAAAATTTATTTTAACAACTACAACTTTATTATTTTGAGAATTCATTTTCGATTGAACAAAAAAGAACGTTTTTCTACCGTATTTTCTTTAATGACACAATATACTTCAGTGATTTTAAAGGGATTGATTTTGAGCTTTACCTAATGCAACAACTGATAGAGGCTCCTGACTGCTTGAAGAAAGTTCTTTTTCTGAACAAGACTTTTCTTTTTGTTTGCTAATATAAAAATTAAAGTTTCTAGGCCATCATTATAATTCATAAGATTACGAAACATCAATTAAGTTTTCATTTTTATACAAAAAATAAAGCTTATTATATGAACTGAAAAATATATTCTACACCAGTACTATTTGTATATGTATAAGAAGAATAGAACAAGATATCAAGTGTAGAATTTGAGTACTACAAGATTGTGAAAATGCTAAAACGTTTAGGCAATTTGAACTGATGTCTCTTGCAAGGCAAAATGTATAGATTTATGTTCCATACATTTGATAGATGGAACTGGTTTTACTATTACTTAGTTAAAGACCTAAAACAGAATAAATTTAATTGAATGAAGAGTGCATATTGCTCGTAAAAATTGAATAAATGATTGTTTCTATCTTCGGCGAAGTTCTGTTAAAGAATTTCTTTTCAAAATTTAGAGTTCATTAAAAATCACATAGAAAAGTCATTTTAATTTTAGTGGCAATTTGTATATTATGAATCTCATAACTCGAAATATTACGAATACATAATTTATATTATGAAACAGATGAGCAGTAAACGTAATCATCAACGATTGAAATCCAAACAACATTTTTCACTAATTTATGTTTGTTATTTTTAATATAAAAACACGTAAAAAACTAATAAAATAAATGTAGAATAAAAAAGAAATAATCATAAAAGTGGCAGCAGAAATTTCCAGTGGCAGAAGAACTCTCAATTTGTTATTTGAGCTCATTTTTCTTTTCTTTTTGTTAAATATGCGAAAAGAAAATTAAATATTTTTGGCTTTGATTTTAATTAATGATATTTTTGATATATTCTTCATTTTATAAAACGTTTGTGAATAATATAATTAGATAAAGGAAAATGTATTATTTCCATTACGAGAAAGGAAAAAATCTTTGAGAATATTTCTAGATTACTTTTATCTTAATAGTTTACTCTTCTTTTCAACAATTTATCATATTAGCCTCCTCAATTTCCTAAATGGACAGACAACCAAAGGACATTGAAAGTTTAAAGGCAATATTTGGTTGTTGCCAAAACGACCGATTTTGTTTGATGTATCAACCCAATTAAAGAATGCAGTAAAATGTTTTGTTGAACATTAATGTCTTTTATTTTATTTTCTTAATTGATCTTCGGCTTTACTGGTAAAAATAAGATTGTCAAATTCCAATTAAATTTCTTTTAAATTCGCTTCTTTTATATTTTTAGGAGTTGTTTCCTTGGAATTTTGTGCGTATGATTAATATAATTTTAATATATAATTAATCCTTAATTATAGTACTTAATTTATGTTTAAATTTTAAATTTTAATTTTAAACCGCCTCACACCTATTGGGTTGATGCACCACAAACATCAAATACTTTTTTAAGTGATTTCATTAGGAAAACTCATAACTTGGAAATAAAAATGAAGAATGTTTCATTTGTAGCTGTTTTAGTTACGCTTGTTACATTAAAGATGGTACCGTTAATGGTGTTTTAAAGGTTAAATGATATGATTAGAAATAACTGTTTATTCGTTTATTTATCTTTAAGTGTCACTATAGCATCTCTTGGAAAGGTATTGTCTACAAAGAAGCAACTATGAATGAAATCATCCTGTTTAAGATTTTAGATTGTCATTTAGTTGGACATTTCAAATGGTTCTTAAAACTTTATTGCAACACCGAAATATTATGATTAGATTATAAGTTGCCACCTACCAGAAAGTAGTTATTTGACGAGTACGCTAAATAGAGGTTTAGGAATTATGTTAAAACAGTAAATAACGTTAATTTTACTCATTGAGATGGGTAACGTTTTTAATATTTTGTGATTTTTTAAAACCTAAATATTCAAAAATAACTATTGTCTTAAAATGAAATTCGTTCAGTTAATAAAGTTTCGAAATATAATGGACCAGAGTTTAAGCGACCAAAGACCCAGTACTTTACTGTTTGAAAATATTAGTCTCTGAAACTTATTTAAATTTATTTACTGAAAATCGAATTATTTTAGATATGGTCATAAATAAATATGTGGTGATGTTCCTATTATGTGACGCCACGGGTAAGACGTAAAATTTACCCACACTGTTATAAAGCCGCGAGGAAGCAACATTAGTAGAGCGGAAACCGTAGATGTACAAGTCACCGGTGAACGACACTAAGAATTTAAAAATAGTGGAGTTGCAACATAAATGTATTCAAAATTTGCATTATTATTGATAACAAACATCTTTACATTCTTTACCACCTTAAAAATTATTACCTCGACACATACATTGGAAAACATTGTATCTCACTAGTGGTAGAAGTATATCATCTATGCATCATTTTATTTTCATGATTAATATTAATTTATTTGAAATACTAAATGACGAAAAATGAATTTTTGTCTCTTATTTAAAATTATGTCAAAATCAAGTCATATGTCATATTATTTTAGATTACCTTTTATAATTTGATGAACCATGTAAGATCAATTGAAAAAGACATTACTTACTTAATGAAATGCTAAGATTTACTTTCCTGATACAAAATGACCAAATTACAAAAAAATTCTGTTGTAAGGACAAATTTAATTAAAGAAAATTTAACTGGACAAAAGATTGTAGGTGAATCATTGTTTTTACAAAAATATGTAATGTATACAATGTAAAATCTTTATGAAATCCCATAAAAAGAAGATATTTTAGTTCTAAAACCAATTTTGAGATTGTCGATGTATACTGTACATTCTTTCGTAAAATCCATAATTGTTTGTACATGTTTAATCTGCATCTAATTATTATGATAAATTGTTTTGAAAAATGTTTTCTCTCAAAAACATTTTTTATTTGGTTGTCAACACTAAAAACATGAGCTTCTACTGTTAAAATACAGAAAATATTAATAAAATATAAAATTAACGATCATTAAAATGAACATATGAAAAGAATAATGAATTCCAGAAATAAATAAAAAAATATTTTAAAATTTATTAATATTTTACTGCATGAATGTTATACTGCTTAAAATATAAATATTTACTGAGTAATTAAATTTAAGAGTTTAATTAATGTAATTAGTACATTAATTTGTTTGTTTTAGAGTGATTTTTTTGTTATATTTTCTCATTTAATTCAGTGGTCTTGGATAGTAAATACAAAATTTTAATTTATTTTTATATTTCTATGATATTAACATTTGTTAAAACTGACGAGCCGAAAATCACAAAATACAAATATTTAATAAAGAAAAAGTAAATATTAATTGTAAATAAAATTTATTAAAATTTGTTGAACAAAAACAGAAATATTCGTACAAAAATTGGTTCGTATTTTATCACAAAAACGATAGAAATTGTTCTGAAAAGAAAAACGTCTAAGTAATTCATCTCACAAAGAACTCATAAATGAATTGTTTCTGTCCGGATTCATTGAAGGTTTATAGGTTAAACCCTCAAAAGGGGTTTATTAATTCGGAAAAATATTGACAGGAATTTTTGAACGTAATAATTGTTGCTGAATTGATTTCCATATTTCTTTAGTAAATTTACAAAGTCTTTTAAGATTTAAAGTCGATTTTCAATTGAGTTTTCTGTTTTGGTCTCAGTTTCTTTTCTCGCGTTATTCTTTTGCTATCAATTTAATTCTTCTTTTTTCAATGTTCAATAAACAGTTTTCTAAAAAAAGTCTATTCAATTTATATTTATATTTATTTATAATTATATTTAAAATTAGATTTAAATATTTTTTATTATTTATATTTATATATTTATATTTATATTTATTTTTATAATTATTTTTATTTTTTTTATTTTTATATTTATTTTCATTTTTATATTTATATTTATATTTATATTTTTCACGAAATTTATTTCAATTATAAGTTGCTTATGCCCTTATTGAATTTTATCGTGAAATATTATTTGATTAAACAAAAATCCGTAAGAATTGTCGAAGAGAAATCAATAGTTCACGAATGCGGAAATTTGAAAATTAACTTGTCTATCTATTATGTTATTAATGAAAATTAAATCAATATTTAGACAGATTTCGTACAGAAAATGTTGTTTATGAGATGTCTCAGATTGTTTGTCTGTTAATTTTTCCCAGAAATATTTTTTTTTCAATTTGTGAATAATTATGATGAATATAAACACCAATTATTAAAAATAAAACTGAGATTTTCTAGTAATTTTTTAGAATTTTTAGAAATTTATTTTGTTTAATTCAAATATTAAATTAATTTTTAATAAATAAATAAAGGTAAACATAAGCAAAAAAAGGAAAATAATATTCTTAATATACTAAAAGACAAAAAATGTTTTACTTTAAAAAAATATATATTAATTAATTATATATTTCGAAATGAATGATGAAAAGTAAATTAAAATTTCTGTTATTTCCAGACAAATAAATAATAATTTTAACAATATATTCACGAATAAAAGTAAAATAAAATAATTTATCTTTAATAAAAAATATCTTTTATCTAATAATAAAATTCGAAAATAGAAATAGAAGTGTTTTTGTAATTTATTTTAACAAATAATTTGGAGAATGGAAATTATTAAGAAAGAAAATGCTAAAGATTTTATTTATATTTTACAAAGACATATTCATTTATCTACTCAATTAAAATAGAGTTATTTTCGTTGACAAAAAGATTTGTACTGTTTATGTACAACTCAAAAGTTTCATTATGTTTTTGTATTGAATTGCCTTTTATTTTCATAAAAAATGCATTTGTATAATAGAAAAATATTGAGTATTATAGAGTATTATATTATATTATATGTGTTTGTTAAAAATAAATTGGTTATAGTATCTTCCAAATAGAGTTGGCTTCCTCTTTTTGTTTCGTTTATATGGTTGAAACATACGACCTATGTTTGTTTTCTAATACTGTTTCTTTCATTTCCTGAGCAAGTTTTGAAAAATTTTAATTTAATTCAGTAATAAAAAAATGAAATAATAAAATACCAAAATAACTCTGAGAAAATGTTTTTTATAATTTTTATTTTTTGAACACAAATAACACCATTTTAATTTAAAATTTTTATTCGAAAACATGTTTCGCCACTTTTATGGCATCTTCAGTTCTATATTTAATTAGAAAGTTATTGTTTATATAGAAAGATTACCATTACGTGACAGTGTGTTACGTCAAAATACTGTAATATGATTGGACGAATCACTTTGCACATTTAGACTAGGTTTACAAAACTTTATCAAGAGTGCTTCAATAATTGTCATTTCATAATTGTGATCAAAGTTACTAATCAAAACCCGAAAATCATTATCAAATACCCTCCCCTTTGAGTTCCATGACATTTCACTATGTGGTCCAAAATTGAGCTTTTTCTACTTGATTGGGTATGTTCTGCATTTAAATTGTAATTAAATTAATATTTAATGCTTAATGGATAAAAAGAAGACAATGCGTTTCGATATAAAACTCCAATTATCAAGTCAATCCACACCATGTATTAAACTAACATATTATTCCGGACTATAATATAATTAAAAAAACATTTTACCAATTAATCTTTGTATTAAAATGAATTTATTTCATTTTTATAAAAATTAAGCAAAATTATCCTAAACGGGATCAATTCCATTCTCGCAAACCAACCACTGGCAGCTATCAATTGCCATTTGAGAAAATGATATGTTTACCCTATCGTTCCGTACTTTACTTTTATCTATTGTATCTAGATTTTTATATAGATTTCACTTTGTGATGTTTATATTTTGACGATAAAATCAATAATTTTTTGATCGCTTTCGAAAAACCAAAGAAATTCAAAATGAAATTTATTTTGTCGGTGGGTGATTATCTTGCACTGACCGAATGTGTTATTATACTGAGTGTCACAATTCTCAAACCTGGTGCAGTTGAGAGAACACATTCGTCTACCAGATTGCCATTTGGTCACACATTTCAGTCGAATTGCATCGATGAAATTTCAAATTGTTTTGGGTTTGATGTGAAGGCTAAAATTAAGAGGATTGCATTGAGTGATAGAAGTTTCATCTAATTGATTAGATTTTGGTTTACTGTCAATTATTATCATTATTATATGTCTTCGTTACCTTGTAAAGAACAATAAGATAGAGTAATCATGTTGTTTTCATAAACGTCAATTGATAACTGCCTGTGGTTAGTGTTAAGAGACCAGATTATTTGCTAAGATATATTAATAATACAATAATAAACTAAACATTCTATCTTATATACCTCGATCCGGTTGCATAACTGGATTAGGGAGATCTGCTGGGTTAGCACCACATGATTGACACCGAACACTATTACATACATACATCATATCATCAAACTCTCATTCCTGTTACTCAATTTCATACTTCATAATCACACATACTTTACACATCTAATAATAATAATAATATGTTTATAATAATAATTTCAATAATAATTAACAACCATAATAATAATAATTCACACATCCTTACAGTTAGATTGCAAAAATACAATTGATCGCGTTTAGTGTATCGTTGCTTAATTTTTAGAAAAATGAAATAAATTCATTTTAATACAATGATTTATTGGTAAAATGTTTTTAATTATAGTATAATCCAAAATACAGTGTTAGTTTAATACATGGTGTAGATAAACCTGATGATTGGATTTTTATATCGAAACGCATCGTCTTCTTTTTATCCTTTGTATTTTGATTTGCATAAAGATTTTACTTTGTGAGTAAATTAATAGAGCTGAAGTCAGATGTTAAATGTTTGAAAGAGTTTTCAATTCAACTCTATCAAAATAATTTTTATTATTTTTATTAAACAATAAATTACAACTCCTTCAAAAATATCATTATTTTAACTAGTAATATATTTCAAATAAATTAATTTGATATAAAATTTTACACATGAAAATCACTTGTTTATGTATCTTATAGAAGCACGGATAACAAAGATTTTCTTCTCCAGCTATTTTGTGAAAAATCTCACACATCAAAGGAATGTTTAATCAAGAAGAACAATAAAAATGTAAAATTTTTTCAGTAACTTACTTTTATTTATATTTTTTTTAATTATAAGACAATGTGAAGAATAATTTATATAAATTATTTTTAAACATATCAGTTTTGTACATAACTTTCTGAACAAGTTATAAATAATAAAATCCATATTGTATATATATATATATATATGACTTCTCTAGAAAGTATACAGCTGTGGACAAAAGTCTGTTGACTTTCACATTTTCTACACATTAAGTGCACATTAAGTTCTTGCCTCCAAACACCACCATGAGAAGTGAAAATTATTTAAATGTGTTGAA
>MQRK01233142.1:53644-63689 GCA_001938485.1 Girardia tigrina | reverse complement strand
ATATATATATATATTATTAAAATATTTCCAATCTTCTTTCTCTTATTAGTTTTAATTAAACTATGAATTTTTGAAGAAAATAAATATTGATTTTTTTATTTAAGTTATTATTAATTTAAATAAAATAATATAACATGTCATTAGTTTGGCAAAATAATTTTTAAAAAAAAGTAATTCAAATTATTAATAATGAATAAAAAATTTACAATTATATTGATTTTTTTCAGACTAAATTATTTGAAATAAATATTTTTTTTAATTATTTTTTATTTACAGAATTATTTTAAAATTAATTCTGTTTGCAATACAAATTCAGCATTTACTAAACCAATTAATTTTTAAATAATCCGGAATGTCAAATTTGGAAGGTTTTAGTGAAAAAAATATTTGTGAAAACAAAATCTCAATTTTTTATAAATGTATAGTTTATATTTTATTTGATCTTAAATCGTTTTTATTAATGATATCCTAAATCAAATGTAGTATTAATTAAATTTTTAAAGTAATAAATATTTTCTAAATCAGCATTATTAATATTATTATTATTATTATTATTAATATCATTATTATTATTAACTGTATTATTTTGAAAAATATTAATTTAGATATAATTGTTCAAATTAAGTAGTTATAAAAATAATTACCTTATTTACAGAATAAAGTATAATTTTAAAAATAAAATAATTTAATACTCGATCATATGAAATTCTTTTTCTTAAGCACTCAAATTTTATAAGTATAAAAAAATAAATAACTTACTTGACGATCTGTGTCTATATATATCTGCGGATCTTCGGTCGAGAACCTCTGGTGCATTTCGGAAACAGATATTTTGTTCTTTTGAAGAAGAATAAGTTTGTTCATTATTTAATCTCGGACATTCATTGTCGAAATTGTCTAAAGGGTTTTCTTGTTGATTTTTATTTGGAGAAGTCCAGGAAATATTTTTAGAAAAATTTCGTAATCTGTTTTCACAACTGTTCGCTGAATTCTTCACTTGGTGAAATACATCTTTATTTTCATTTATTTTCGATGAATGACAGGCAATAGTGTTATTAAGATGAGAATATATTATATTCTGAACATTATCTGAGGTATCTTGATTTAAGGTTGGTATTTTTTCTGAACAATGGGTACACATTTTTCCATTGTTTGACATTCTCTTTGAATAATGGCGTTTTTGTTTAGGTTTGTACATAAGCAATTCTTTATTCGAATATAATGACGATGGTGGTGGAGGTGGAGGAGGAGGAATAGATGTAGATTTAGAATGATTTACAGGAGAATGTCGGTAATTACGAATTTTGGATTCGGGTTTCGATCTATATTTTTGTGAACTTGTGTGGAAATTCTGAGTTTGTTTATTGGGATTAGAATTACTCCAGTATACCTTGTTGTTATTATTGTTGGTTAAATTTGCACTTTGACATCGGCCAATATTTTTGGCTTGACAAGAGTTACAAAGGATTAGTTGTGTGCAATTATCATTAGTTAAATGAGATGAATTGCAAGGAAAGAGCGAATGTAAGCAGACTGGTTTCGAGATTGAGCAATGATGAAGAAAGTTGGATGGACTGCAGCACATATAGGGTGATTGTGAATAAGATGGATGCATAACAACATGAGAATGGTTACAGTAGCAACAATGACATTGTTGAACTGATGGTTGAATATGTGATTGAGAACAACACTGATGATTACATATTTGATCACAAGGCATTTGAACACAGGTTTGCTGGGTCGAACATGAGCAATGGTAGCATGAATGGTGATTGACGACTGGATTATTGTTATGATTAAGTTTCAAATGATTCGTTTGATAGTTGTTAAATGTATCTTTTTGTTGATTGTAATTTTTCAGCAGATGAGATTCCTTAACATATAAAAATAATTAATGTGTGTATATACTGCGAATATTAAGTTACAAAATATCAAATTTTATGAAAAGTTTACTTTCAAGCATTTTCTTTAAATTTTGTACTAATATGCTTTATGGAAATATGTATACTTTTTTATATCAAACCAACCGCTCTATCCTAAATTTCAAAAAAAATTTTATATAGGTTATCAATCCATAGTATTTCTATCAGAAGCATTATAATGTTTCTACTACGGTAACGTTGAAACGACGTTTGGTTGAGTTCCTCATCAACATTCACAATTACATAGCCGGGGTGTTAGCAGCTAGAAGAGATTGGGCCGTCAAATTGGTCAGTTGTATTTAATGTACTAATATCGTTAAAAATCACTCATTCGTTTAGAGGGCAAGGGCCTCTTAGTTTTATAAGTCTTAGTGTCCACAAAAATTTAGATTCTAGTTACATAGGATATTTGCACGAGTGATTATTGACAATTGTAAATTTTAAAAAAACATTAAAAAATACCAAAATGAACATAAACACATTTTATGTATTGTTAAAAAATTCGATCAGTTCAATCATTCGTGTAAAACAATATTAAGATATCCTCAGCGTCTCAGGACCTCTTAGAAGACATCTTGACCTAATACCTTCGAAGGATCAGAGGACCATTTACAGTAAAACTACCAATGTACAATATATAACTCTACCGATTTCATTTTAACACTCAAACAAAAAGGATGATTTGAATATGAATATGTATTTATGATACTGTATCTTGCCACAATAAATGTCAAGACAAATTTTAACAAAATCAGCAGATCAGCCAAAATGACTGATGTTTAATGCAATCACCTATTTTTTGATCACTCAGGTAAATAATAAAAAGAAACCGTAGTTTTTGTAGAATTTTAAAATATAGTATTCATTATATTAAAAAGATTTTCTATTTAAAATTATGATAATATTTACCTAACATATTCCACCTACCATTTTGTAAAAAAACAATATTTTGATTATTAAATTTTACGTGAAAACATTGATGTCTGGAAAATAAACTGAGACCAACTAGTGAGAGTAACGACTCTAATTTATTATCTATTCAATATTCATTCATTAATGGGAACATGGAAGTTAAGTGATAAATAAGTATTTAGAATTCACAGATTTTCAATGAACTTTTTAAAAATATTAACTAAAAGTTATACATTAAGAAAACAGTTTTGGTAATATTTCAAAATTTGATGAAAATATGAAAGGTTTAAATTGTAAGGATTGCTTGTTTAAGACAAAATTACGACATACTATTTTGTCATTAAAATTTTAATATTTTTTCAAGCAAAAATATGTTTTATAGTTAAATCATTTTGTCATTTAATAGATTATTAAAGCATTTTTAAATGAAAGAAAAATACATGGGAAATAAACAAATGTTTATTAAAAATGTTTATAAAACAACAAAAAGGCACAGGTTGCTGGGACTAGCTTGGTACCATTCGCGCGAGTTGTTTGTGGACCTCTTCGACACCTCTTCGACACCTCTTCGACAGGCTCTTAAATAATTTGACAATAAAACTTAGCTTTTTGTTTAGAACGTGTAATAATTATTTTGTTTCAGTTTACTCAATAAAAATAATTATTTATTTTGTGAAATCATTAAAAATATTTCATAAATAGCATCAGCGTTATTCATCTTCGCAAGTCACATCAATGAGATGTTTCATTATATAAAATGTTTCTTTATATAAAGACACCATGTCTAATTTGCATTAATTTATTCATTATCTATTTTATTAAATCAAATGTTTGAACCTTTCACCTGCGATTTATTTTTTTTTGTGTTAAATCTAATTTAATTTACCCTTTATTTGCATTGTAAATTATTCAACATCGCACTGAAACGGCTACGTATAAGATATTTAATTAAGATTTCTCCTTGTGATTTGAATTGAACTATTTTTCTTGATATTTAAATTATAAGGACTTATGAAATATTTTATCATTATTGTTATAGGGTAATATGGGAAGCTATATCTAGAAACGTACTTTAAGTACGAGGAGTGTCCCAAAAGTTCGCGGAATGATAAGTAACAACAAATTCAAAAAGTTTATTCCAGTTAAAAAAATTGATCAATCCTCATCAGAATTGCTATCGAACTTTTCAATATAATCACCATTCAGTTTCACACACTTTCACAGCTGTCACCAAGAATGACTTCCTCGATAACTTTCACATTTTCTTGACATCCGGACGTTGTTGGTCGCCCACTGCGTTCATCATCCTCCAATGATTGACACCCTGTATGGAATCGTTGCACCTACTTAAAGACAGCCGTTCTTCCCATAGCATCACCAAAGACGCGGCGTAAACGGTGCACAATATCTGCAGTGGGGGTGTCTTCCTTCCAAAGGAAATAGATGATTGCTCGTTGAGATTTCACTGCCTCTTAAGTACAACTACACTGTCATGACAAATTAATACATTCGTATGTCACACACATGCCTACGGGCGGCCAATGAGAGTTCACCTCAATTACAATTGGTTGGTTCCCCCTCATGTCATCGTACACATACCGCACGTAACAGTCACGCACACACACGACCACGCCATATTCTCTCAGTCCGTGAACCTTTGGGACACCCCACGTAGCTAGTTAATCAAAAGAAGTACATTGTTTAAAAACATCGCTTTATGTAAATAAAAATCCCCAAATAATCTATTAACAGATTCCATATTTTAATCAAATTAATCGATTTTGTGTCGATATTCAAGGTCCACAACTCAAAATATCCGATCGAGATGGTTGGGATGAAAAATAACTAATCGATCAAGGAATGCATTTTAATGTGTTTCAGTGAAGTGCGACTGTGGGGCCACCATGGAATCTCGAACTATTCGGTCTAACTCAAAAACTTTTCATTGAATTATTCGATTCCTATTGATAATTTAAATTACTTTGTCTTTAAAAAGCTGTTTTCACAGCTTAACCTACGAAACAGTTGTTTTTAATACAAAAATTTTGATCACGTTACGCAGATGAAACTCTGGGTTTTTATATGTATAATTATATTATATTATATTATATTATTATTTAAAATAAACTGATTAAAATATAAAAAATAAAATTGTTGTCCTAGTTAAGGAAAATCAATTACAATTAAGTGTAAAAATATTTTTTTTTTAAATTTCCTTTTTTTATATTTTTTTGTATTAAGATTCATATAAAAAATATAGATTTTAAAAAATTATAATTTTCTCTTCTCAAAATCTAAAATCATCTTTACCAAAATGACTATTTTTCAAATGATTTTTTTTTCTTTTTTGGCAATGAACCTAAATAATTTTTGAAAATAGGATTATAAAGAACAGATTTTAAGCTCTAACGAAACTAATGCATCTTTCATACACTCAGGTTTTTTTTGTAATTTAAAGAAAAAAAAGTAAGATGTTATAAGAAAGAAAATTGTTTTTTACTTAACAAATATTATTTTAAACCTTTAAAATAAAGATAAAATTTTAAACTTTTGTTTGTATTTTATTTTACGTATTTCTCTTTAGAAGAAAATATAAATATATAAATATTAATATATATTTACTATGAGAAAATTAATCAATAATATAAAAACAAAAATTATTATATATCTGTAAATTAAAATTAGAAAAAAAAATATTTAATTTAAAAATCAATAATAAAATTAATTTTATTGATCGACTCAAAATATCGACAAAAGGAAAAGCTTATTTTGTACAAAAATTTTCATGTAGTTTTCTCAAATGGATAAATTATTAAAAGGATTTATTAGGAGAAATATTTTGTTATTTTTATTTAATTGCAAATTGTAATGAAGAAAGTCTAGAAATTATGTAAATAGATACATGTTATTTGTGTAAGGATATAAATAATTTTATAATCAATCGTTAGTCACATTTTATTTATTTTTTCATCGTTATGTAACGAAACATCCTAAGGAAGAGGTCTCATGAAAGTTTTCTTTTATAAATTTTCCGCCATTAAATGATATTATATTATAACAAATCAACTTGAATGCGAATGAAATCTATAAATAATTGAATAAAATTAATTATAGCAATAATAGATTATTAATTATAAATAATTATAATTATTACTATTTAAAAATAAAAAAATAATCAGTAAAATATAATTTTTAATATTTTATAAGCAAAACATTTTTCCACATAATTAAATTTTAAAAATTTTGTCTTCAAGATGAGTTTGCTCAACCTTTACAACATATATTTAGTTCACATCACGCATCTTAAACCTATTTTAACTGTACGACCTATATTTTAAAATTTTATGGAAAAATACATTAGAAAAAAGTAATATAAAATATTGTTTTCAGGTTCGAAAAAAGTTCAGTTTCACAGGTCTTGGAAGGAAGTTATCGAAACTTAGGTTGAACAGCTTTAGTTTAGATTTAGGTTGGTTCTTAATTATTAATTTTGCAGTTTTTTACAATAACAGCAACTATTCAAAATTCATCATCCCTTAAGGAAAAAAATATTTTTGTTTTTTTTTCTAATAAATATGAGTTTTCTACAAAATAATTTTGAGTGTTACATTAAGTAAGCTTATATATCTTATTAGTCCCTTTAAAAATAATAATTAAATAGATAAATTTAAAAACATTCCTTTTTATTTATTGAAAATATTATAGATAAATAGAACACTTTTTAGAAATAGGATTTCAAACCTTTTTGATCAATATTTTACCATTGAATGATTTATGGAATGCAATATTTCCGTTATAAACGGAAATCAAACACAGTAAACTAAAGAGTTGTCCAAGACTCTCTGGCTAAAAAGATGAGAAAACGTCGTAAAAATGAGAGCGATATGAGTTATTGAATTTTTTTTCATCATTCGATAAACATTTATTTTTTTTATATATATAAACGTAAAACTTTACTACCAAATGTTAACAAATGTATTCAATACAATGATGAATTTCCTGTAGCTGATATTTTACTAAAATATTTTAGTAATTGTGATAGAGCTTGATAGAAAAGGTTACTATACTTTCATCTTTCTATAATTAGTTCCCTAAGATGGTATTTTAAGTGATGTAAACAGACGTGGCAATTTAGTTTATATAATCCCAATATTGAAATAGTCAAATAATTATCCGAACAATTCTATCCTCAATCAATACAACAGATTTAAGAATTAAATCTCATATTAATCAAGTTTTTGTTATTCTATCAGAAATATATTAACTTAGGTCCTGATATTGTTATGATTTATTTTATATGTCCAGTAGAAAACTTTGGACCAACTCTCAATATCAATATATATGATAAAAACCCAAAAGAAAATCATGTAACAAAATTAGAGTAAGTGGACTCTGTTTAACTTCCCTATCATTCTCTAAACAGCTATCTTATAGGTAATCATTATTTTCCACTCTTAATTTTTGTTCTATTTGTTTTGGGTTATCTAATATAATTATTGTCAAATAATTGTTTTCTCTTGCGTTATTTGAGATTAAAACGATGTCACTGATCTATTGTTATTTTTTCAGTTAGGTCATTTAATTTTAATATTATTTTTATTGACATACGACATCCATTTAATTCCCCACCTAAGATTCATTTTTGAAGTTGTAAGGATAATCCATTCTTAACTTGATGAATCACTAAACTAGCAATTAATGAATCACAAATTAAGAAATATGAAACCGTGGATGAATATTGGGCAGACATAAACATATTGGTAAGAAGAGTAAAAAGCTTAGAATTGTGAAGATTTTTATAAGGCCTATAGGTCAGCATCATAGGGGAAATCAAAAGAACTGCGACAGTGTCACCTCCGAAGATGATGCACCTTACAAGAGAATTGTTAAAAATCGAAAGGAATGAAGGAATGAAATCTCAATGATTGTTTCCCGAGATAACATTACAAGAGAACACCAATGTTTTTTAACAATTAACATGTTAAAACCTGCAAAACGTCACAAGACAATTATGAAAGTGATGTTAAAACGGTGGTAGACAATCAATATAAAAGTTCTCCACTGCCGTAAAAGAAACTAGAAACTCTTTTACATTGAATTGAGTCCTCAGTCTCCGAATAGTCGATGTTTTTGGTCGGAGTGGTCATCGGATTAGCGGTTGTTGGAGTCTACCCTGCGTCTGTCACAACCAGGTTAGCTGATTTCTAGATCGGAAAGTTCGGAAAGGTGATGGGAGGACTATCACTTGAAATGCTGGTCTCTTGTATGTTTGCATCGGTTTGTTGAGGAGAGAAAATGCATCTTAATAAGTTAATTGATTGGAGAGCTGAATAACAACTTTTTACTTCTGACACCAGTTTGTTGGTTCAGACTAGGTTCAGTCGACGATGAAGAAGAAAAACGATAGTTGCATCGTTTGACATGTTACAGACTCGATTGCCGTGCCATACACGAGCAAGCTGCGATTCACTGCGATATCGGCCGATGAGGACGACAATTTGAGCGCTGATTGATCGAATTTGAATAAGTGATCGATTAATTTAACACGACCGTCGAACGAAGAGACGCAGCTTTCGAAGTCCACATATCGGAGCGCCACAATTTAATAGAGATTGATCGAGGGGATGTAATTGACGATAACTTCCAATCCGATTTACATGATCATTGATTTCTGATCCGAACGATTGTTATTATTATGACGTGCTCAAATGCTCAATCATATTAGCAAACGACGACATTAATTATTTTTAACACAAGTCAAAGCCAAATTTTTCGAATTGTATTCAATATTGTATTTAATTACAAAAAAAATTATTAAAACAAAATTTGGTTATCACCATTATTATTCTTTGTAACTGTTTTTTTCAGTTTTTTTAAGTCGAATATTTGAGAACTTGTTTTTATAAATAAGAATATTGGATTTAAATATATAAATATTCATATGATTTTGGTCATTACAAACGTGTTTTACACTTCTGTTACGAGGCCGCTTTGCTGAAAAATGTAGAAACTGCTAAGTACAAAAAATATAAAAAATTTGGAACATTTCTTTAAGAATTTTTATTTTAGAAACGAAGAAGATTCGCAAAAGAGGGCAAATGTACTGCTAGATCAAATATTATCAGTAGGCCTCTTATAATTGATGGCGATGAAGGATTTATATTAATTTATTTCGGTGCGTCAAAAGCTATTATTTCTAGGATTTCGTTGAGATTCGACAGAACGATAGCCATGATAGATGGCAGTAGAGTTCGAGCTCAAGAAGCTGCGCTAAATATAATGATTCACTATGACAACAAAATGTTACCCACTTTTATCAGTCTCTGAGAAGATTCTGTGAATTTATTTTATTTAGATAATGATGAATCTTGGGTAGATATATTTTTGGATTATTGTGCGTTTGAATGTAATTCTTACATTTGCGAATTCGCTCTATTTTTGACATACGTGTAATTGTAAATTTACCAAGTCGAATTCAATTGTTCGCATTTACTGTTTGTTTTCATTGTCCCAACAATATATTATTCGATATTTATAAAATTTATGTCAGAAATTCTTTACAATAATACGGATAATAATCTCTTAAAGGTGAATTAAGTCAAAATAAAATATTTTTTCAAACAAAAACCCACACTAAATTAATTTAGAAATTCACTAAATAGTGAAATGTGAAAGATAGTAATTGTCCTCGAAAACATTAATATTGTTGCTTTTAGATTAATTACCATTTTATCATTGTTGGGGTTCCTTTTTGTGAACTTTAAATTTTTGATATTTTTAAAAATAACATTTGTATTTTAAATAAATTAAAAATAATGTTCGATTAATTAAAATGAAATAATTCTTTAAAATAAAAACCCTTTAAATTCTTAAAAAAAAGAACAAGCTCATTATTTTAAATTTTTGGAAATAATCAATTGTTATAAATAATCTCTAAAATATAAAAAATGTATTTAAAATCAAAAGTTTAAACAGTTATTAGTAAAAAATATCTTAATTAATTTTAAAAAGTTAATTTCATAAATAATTGAATTTTAATTGTTTTGCATTTATTTTAAGAGTTATTCGGAAGAATTTTTTGTTAAAACTTTTGTTGTCAGAGATGTAATAAAAAAGATAATTTAAAGTTAAAAGGCAGTTGGAAATTCTGCAAATTAAAATTCGATAAATAATAGATAAAATATAGATATATATATTAAAAATTTTATAAT
>MQRK01233142.1:42956-53604 GCA_001938485.1 Girardia tigrina | reverse complement strand
TAAATATTTTTGTATTTTAAATTTGTAAGTTATTTTTGCAATTTTATTAAAAACAAATAAAAGGTTTTTATTAAAAAGAAATAATTTATAATCGAATGATTTAAAATCAAAGAAAGATATTTAAAACTTGAATTTTTAAAATATTGTTAAAGATCTAAATTTATGTAAAATTGAATAAAATAACATATTTATATATTAATCGATATTATTATTTATATTTAGAATTTTGAGATCTGGATTGTGTAATTAAAATATTGTTCTTCATAAATTTGTTTCATTAATGAAAATTGTAGTAGTTTACAAAATTATGACTTCCAATTTTAATCACGAACCTAATTATCATTATGATACATAAAATGGTTTTAAATTTATTTTGAATAATACAAAAATAAAAAAAACCAGTTCAAATTTGTTATGATGGACTAAACACATTCTCGGTCACGCAATATGATAAGATATACATGACCAAAACGATATAGCTATCAATTAGGATTTTAATAAAAGATATACTACATAGATATATACAAAAAAGAAGTCAATTTTTTATACAAGTGATCATTATATTCTTCAAGTCAAGTATGATCATTCCTAAAGGTTAACTCTGTAAACCTAAACAGCTTTAAAGTCGCTTGGGTTGATTCAGTAATTTCATTTAAAAATCTAAATTTAATAAGATTTTTGTAATAATAAATATTAATATTTTAAAATTATCAATTTTATTTAAAAATATTTTGTAATCAATTTCGATGAACCCAATGATTTTTTCCGACCCTTCGCACTACAATTTATTAACATATATATTTTAAAGAACACTGAATGCTTCCCGAATCATCTGGCTATAAGTTATTTTATAAAAAAAATAAATGCAGAATAAAAAATATATATAGTGCAACAATATGCTTGCATAGAATATATGTTATTTATTTTTTTCAATATTATATATTTCTAAATGAACGATAATTAATTTTGCAGAATATTTTCATAAAAAAAAGAATTTAAGATCTGTTGCTATTGTTAAAAATCAAAGATTGTGTCAAAAGAAAAGTTTCATTCATCAGGCTTCCATCTTCTAAGGATACATTTTCATAATAGATTCAGTAACGCATAACAAATAAATGATGAAATCCAATTTCGACTGACTTATTTCAATAATGAAAGAAATATTTCCAAGATTAAATTTGGCCCAGGATTAACGAATTTTATGATTCTCAAACCCAATTCAACTAATTCGTTACGGTACTAATGAATATTCCATTTTGGCTCATTTACCAATTTCTAATTTAAACAGTTTGCTTAAGTGAGATTATTCTAAAATCTTGAAAGAAAAGAACCGAAGCATATAAAATTTTGGAAGCACTGTAACAATATTTAATTAAAGAGATTTTGACATGAAAATGAAAAACATAAAAATAACAATTTAATATAATTAAGACCAATTCAGATTAATAGTATCAGAATTTTTTAATAAATAAAATGAGTTTTTGGACAGATTTAACTTGCTAAATTTGAGTAAATTGGGGGAATATTTTGCTATAATTTATCGAATTTTTTTAGGCTTTTGTCGTAATTTGAATTTATTACTATTTCAAACATACATTTTCAAAAACAAATTTTCGATAATTAAAATTTTCATTTCGCCAACTTTTTAATTATTTTCGTTTAAATTATTATCCTAAATTTTATTCTATATTTAATTTATCCTATTCTATAACTTTTATTGAAATTTTAATTTATTTAAACTTTGTAATTGTCGTAGCATTAAATCTTTAATATTATTTTAATTTATAGAATCTTTTATTATTTTAATCAATTTTTTAAACAATATTAAATCTTAAATAATTTTCGGTTTTTACAAATATTTTATATTTTAAATTCAAATTATTAAATAAATTATCTGGCGAATTTGAAAAATTTAACTAACTCCTCATAGTTTGTATCACAAAATTTGTAAAAGAAACACTTAATCCAAATGAAATCTTTCTAGTTGAATATATAATAAAAAAATGATGTTATTTAAACATAAATTGTAAATTTCAATGTATAAATGCATTATTTGACGTTAAAATATTCTTAAGAAAGATATTTTGTTAAGAAAGGATTAAGAAAAAAATATATGAAAAATATAAATAATTTGCATTTTCTTTCAATGAATATTTTATATTTAAGACTCAAGAGAAATTGTTTTCAAAATAAATTATAATAATTAAATGAAATAATCCAGAAAAAAACAGTGAAAAAAGATTTTATTTTTTTAAACTCTTTTAAATAACTTTGAAAGAATTACTGTGTTACTTTTTTTCAAAGCAAATTCGTAAATTTAGGAAATTAATAATTTGTATTGAAGAAATAGTAAACAAAATAATGATATTTACAAAAAAAAATGATAAAAATTAATATTCTCAAATAACATAAAAACAATATGTTTAGGAAATTAATTAAAATTAAAATTTTTATTAATTGAAGAGAAAATTAAAAGGCAAAATAAATAATCATCTCAAATTATATACCTGCATCTATGTTTTAAGACAATAAAACACTGTTGATTAATGTTATTTTAACGACATTTCTGGCATATTATAAGTTTAATTACTAAAATACCAATAAAATTTAGAGTTTAATATTTGATAATAAAAAAACATTGTTCAGTTTTTACAGTTTTCTTCAAAGTTACAGGGTTACCCGAACTAAAATGTTACAAATCATTTTTATTTTACTATCATATGCATATGAATATGTTTGTTGGATACAGCAAAACAAAATAAGTACGTCAAAAAATTGTTTTGGTTTTTAAATCAAGTCATTATAATTTTGAAAATTATCTAGAATATAGTTTCCCAAATAATATTCTATAACTTATACGATTTAACAAGTCGCAACCGGTGAACATGTATTTTAACACTTAGTGAGCGGGAAATTCCCTTTGTTTAATCAGACAACATTTGATCCCACAACATTTAAAACAAAAATATTTTATACCATAGAAAAAAATCGAAACAATTAAATTTATTATTAAAAAAAAGAAAATTATTAATAAATTAAAATATTATTTTTTTTATTTTAAATTTTTATTATATATTGAAATAATACAAAAGAATATTTACACAAACCGTCCTCGTTTGAGTTTTATCTCGTCTATATAAACAAAGTAATGAGTCAATGACCTTACTTTGCTTTAAATATGATTGGTTGAGATTTTACAGTCACTGCAATATCCTATCTTAGTGCAGACGAGTTCCTGTTTAGGCGTTAATGATTTAAATAACAACATTTATTTTTTGATTATTGCATTTGTTAATTTGAATACCAACTTGAAACAAAAAGTTTTTATCATCAACTATTAAAATATAAAATAAATTACTCATATAACTCAAAAATAAAAATAACAAAATAAATTATATTAAATAACAGTGAAAGACTTGATAAACAAGCAATTGCGCACAAAAAAATGTACTTTTTCACTTAAAATAATATCGGTTTACTGTTTCAATGATTTTTTTTAATTTCGATATCTTTTAAGTAAAGTCGGTTGGTGACCAGAGTGATAATCACTTGTTTTTTTTGCATTTTAACATGTTTCTCTAACATTTGTAAAAATTTCTGAATTCTTAAATGTGACATTGAAACGAAGCTTACAAACAATAGCACAGTGCTTCATTAATATTAGTTCTTGATTACGTCTCCAGAAGCGCATTATTTCGTTAAATAATAAAAATGTAAAATACAAAAAATATTATTTAAATTTAATAATCGTTTTCATTTTAATGAAAAAATCAAAAAATGATGGCACATTATATCAAAACAAAAGGCATATTATAATTTATTCGAGTAATTAACGTCGGTAAATTGCCCACCATATTCCAATAATTCTTATGTATAAAAATTTTCTCTATATCTGTTCACTATGTATTTGAAGATGGTACCGCAAAATGCAACAATCTTTCAACACACCTTATACCAAAAGGAAGGTCGATGTCAATTTTTCCTAGAAAATATCCTGCTTGCCTTTGAATAACTAAGCAATAGGATTACATTGATTCAAAATATCAAAGTTCAAAGACTAAATCAACATTAGCTTTTGCAGCTTATATATTAAAGTAATTATTGTGTAATCGATAATGCCAACCAGTTTTATTTTAAAATATTTAACAGAGAAGTTGAGTGTAAGATTTGAACATTAATTTTTGAATCTATTGATTTTATTAATAAGGCCTCACAATTATTTCTTATTTTCATTTTTTATAATAAGTTTAATTGTTTCGATTTTTCTATGGTATTAAAAGTCACAGTATTAACTGTCGTGGTATTAAATGTCGTGGTGTCCGTTCACCCAAAAATATACCTAAAAAAGTATTAATTATGTCATTAAATCAACCAGCAAAGGACATATAGTTCATCTTCATTATTCAGTGATGCAACTTCAGGCAAAAAACCCGACTTAACCAAGCTCGGGTAACGTACCAGTTAACTTATTAATATATTTGTTTCAATAAAATTTATTTTCGATTATTTGAATTCTTATACTTTCCTTTTTAAATGTTAAAAGTTGATGTTTAATATTTTCTACTTACAATATTTAATATGATAATTAGAAATAAATTCCAGTGGAAAATTCCTCGCTCAGAAATGTTAAATGAGACCAAGAATCCATTGATGTATATCGTCGAGTTAATTGGTTATTAAATCCAAATTGTCAGATATAGCATAAAATGAATATTTTATTCTGGGCTGTCTTAAATCGATTCAGAATTTCGTTTTTCTTTCAATTAATAACACCAGATAAAAAATTTTTCTTAACAAATGATCCGTAAAATTAACGAATTTTCAATGTCCAAGGATCATTAGTTAATTCAGAATCATTGATTTGTGTCAATAAAATAATTGACTTACATTTATCAACATCAAGATCAATAAAAATTGAAATTATCCAAAATGGTGATAATTATTTTTAATGAAAATCGATTATTTTTTTTTGTTCACGACTTTAATTTATTTAATATTTTTGTTAATAATAAGTTTGTAATTAATGTGGTTTGCAAAAAAAACCTTTCAACGATTCCCGGAATGAAAAAGACCAAGAAAAAGAGATCAGAAAAAAGAAAACAGGAAGATGAAACCACCATATTCAATGGTTTCTTTCTGTGTGGTCTCTTTTTTGTGTTAAATTAAATTATTTACGAAAAAGTTCGTTTTGAACTGATTCTCCTTAGTATAAATGATAGTCTTCCTTGGAGGGTTGGTTAAGGTTAATTGATTAAATTATACTTAATATAATCAATTATTTTCATGCTAAACTTTGATCTGTAAATGTCTATAAAATGTATAGAAAAGTTTAGAATAAACATCTTTTTTTATATTATAGATAGAAAAATTTCACATTAATATAAATAATAGGAATATGTAATGGATCTGTGTATTAACAAGGTTTTTTAAAATTTTACGTTATCAATAAAAAAAATTCAATGTATAATACAATGAACTTAAAAATTAATTTTTGGGGTTTATGTTCCGACCTACTATATACAAATACCAACGAAGATAATAGCCGTTAATTTCGAAAATCGGATAGTATGTTTTTAAACGTATATGCAAATTATCTCAAAGTAGAACTTTTAAAGTAGATCGGATGTGTTAATGATAGTAGATAACAGCTTTGACCGCTTTTTATCTCTATTTATTACCTGCATACTTTGAAATTTTGAATCAATGCAATCATATTGCTCAGTTATTAAAAATGTCTGTATCAAAGGCAAGCAGGATATTTTCTAGGAAAAAATTGACATCGACCTTCCCTTTGGTTTAAGGTGTGTAGAAAGATTGGTTGCATTTTTTGGTACCATCTTCAAATACATAGTGAACAGATATAGAGAAAAATTTTATACATAATAATTATTTGAATATTTTGTAAAAAAATTAACATTATTGTAAAAATAGATGCAAAAATTGGAATAAATTAATTTATTTTAAATGGTTTTTTTATTATTTTTAAATATTTTTAAATTATCTTTAATATTTTTAAAAAATTAATTATATATT
Source organism: Girardia tigrina (assembly GCA_001938485.1). NCBI lineage: Eukaryota > Metazoa > Platyhelminthes > Tricladida > Dugesiidae > Girardia > Girardia tigrina. The sequence goes on along the minus strand of MQRK01233142.1, from coordinate 47,571 downwards.
TGAATTTTAATATTTATAATATTTTAATATTTTCATTAGTTTTTTGTATTTTTATAATATTTATTACTGGTTTTTAAATAAGTAATTTCCTTTATTTTTTATTTTTCAATTGTTTTCTAAAAAATTGTAAAGTAAAAAAATGTTTAAAAATTATTATATTAATTTAAATATTTTTGAAAAAATAATTAAAAAATAAAATAAATTATCATTTTTTATTCATTTATTATTTTTACATTTTTTTGCTACCACAAAAAGTTATAAAATATTTTTATGTACACTACTACGTTCATTATTTTCTATTTCATTCTAAATACTTTTCTTTATTTGAAAATTTTTTATATTAAATAAATTTATACTAAAATTAAAAATAAATTACTAATAAATAAATAAACATTTAAATCTTTTCAATATTATTGTAAAAATAATTTCAAAAATTAGAATAAATAACATATTAAATATTTTTTTATTTTAAAATGATATTTTTAATTTTGTAAAATATTTTCTTAGAAATAGAATAGTAACTTTACCGTCTATCAAATGGACCTAATTGTAATATTCAATAATGTAGTTTTTACCCTTAAATATGCATTTAAATTTTTGCGACTTACTGATATTTTTTAAAATGGACTAATCTTTTATATAAATAAATTTATTTAGTTAATAATCAGCCTATTTATATGTTAATTTTAGCTACAAATCTCATGGACCTGGATAGTAAGTAATGCATTATTTCAGTAGTTAAATACTAAAATTTGAGTGCTCAGACGGCCTTTTTTATTCGAAAGATTTTCAATAGTTTTATTCATTTTTATTTACAGTATAATCAATTGTACAATCAGCTTATAAGATATTTTTTAAGAAAGAATATGGCATTATAAGTTGTAAGTGAAAGTTAAATTCACATGAGCATTCTCAAAATTATAAAAAAGTACTTTTCATACAGTTTGAAAATACTGCAATTTGATTGGTCGAATTAAAAACATGGAGTTCTTGTGGTGGGTCATTTGTTTTTTTTTTCAAAAAGTTGGTTTTGGCCTGCCCCTGTGTAGGAAGTAAGTTTTTGGAAAGTTTTATTGCATTTGGTCAATCCATCTTCAATTGATGTGCGACCAGAATATCATCTACATGCACTTAATTAATAAGATGCTACACACACTAGAAAGACTTCCATCCTCTTTGTAAACAGATCAAAAACCATAAAAGATAGGACAATTAGAGCGTAATAACAGAATATATATATATATATATATATATATATATATATATATATATATTATTAATATAATCATATGGGTTAACCTCTCTGGAAGTACAGATAGGAATATTGATGTGTGAAAGGAAAATATGCGTTAGAAAATCACTCAAATGTTCCTACATTTAGTTAAATTTTCTTTTACTTTTTTATAGTTAAATAGTTCCCTTGGGATTATAATTTATATTTTACCCCGGAAAATACAAAGCAAGTGTTGTTAGGAAAGAATTAAAACTATAATGACTTTTAAAATGGAAAAGCTTTATACAAATATTTTATACACATCGGTCAATGAGTAATTATTGGAAAATATAAATTATCAAACACAACCAGTGTCACCAAATTGAAGTACCGTGTTTCAATGTTATCTTTGCCGGAATTCATTTACCAAATACAATTTTGGAGTAATTAGCGCTGGACTCACATGTTATTCTCTTTTTTGTACGAATATGTTTTTGATAATTTAGCCAGATTGAAAAAAAGACTATTTTTTACATTAATGTTTTCATTTTTTGTTCGAAAATAAATTTTATCAGAATTAGATTATCAATATTTTAACTTCTATTTTTATTGTAATATAATATTATCAATTCTTAACAAAAAAATTTTAGTGCACAAAATATTCGTAAAATTTGTCTAAATAAATTAAATCATATTGATACACCAATATCAGTCTGAAACCTTTCGACGTTAATCTTTAAATACCCACATGAGACCAAATTGTGGATGAGACCAAATACAAACACATCTCTCATTGCTTGCTCGAGGTACTTCTTGTGGGAAGCACACTTCTGGGCCAACCGACGTACCCTGCATGCCCACTCCGTAGCTGTTTCCGTAAGTATCTGCACTGCACGGTAGAAACCACGACGTTCCATAATATACTGGTCCTTGGTTTAAAATATTCCTGCAGACGTTCCACTGCATTTGCATAGGTATCTTTAGGATCCGGCAACCCTTTGAATAAGCTCAACCCATCGCGACCCAAATGATTTTGCAGATGAAGTAATTTATGATTTTCTGGCGACTCGTTAAACACCAGTTCATTTCCAAAACTTTCAATAAAATAATCGAAATCTTCCAATGATAGGTTGGCATTCAGCGTGGTGAATCGAACATTATGATTAACCACCAACATTTGCTGAGGAATTTGCGGATTTGACATCTTGGCCACCAAATTGTTGCGAGTTAATAACGAAATCTTTATTTTAAATTGAAAATTGTTTTACCACCAACATGACTTTCATTTATTCAAACAAATGTCATATTAAACCGTTCGTTACAACTCTATTCACGAATTTGAAAAATAGTATTTGGGAAAACAAAAATACTTTAGGAGGAAAAAGACAAATCGCAACCTTTGTTCCGAAACTTCTTTACATTTTCCATATTTCACCAATGAAACTAAATATTTCCGACGACCACTTTCTTGATAAGAAAAACTAATTTTCCATGGGTAATATAAAATTGGAGAACTTGGTTCACTGGCGTGATCAGTAAATAATTAAGTATGGTAAGTGGACAACATTCTCTTTATACCGCAAATATTAACAGTAAAACTTACCCTATTCGCAATAGATTTTGTACTTTTGTTTCAAAAATAAATTTAAGATTTACGAAATTATTAAGTTTATTAGTTCTTTAAAAGATCTTGGTTATGGATTTTTTGTGTTCATGAAGTTCTGAGAAACTGATCAAGATAGTCTAAAATAACAGTGCAGAAGAAAATCACTAACTTTTATAGGCCCTTATGGTGGTTGTAAAATTATAATATAAAAAACTTTGTTCTAATAGTTACTGATTTATACCCAAAATTTTTGAATAATTATTGCTTTTGAAGGAGTGAGCAATAAATTTTTGTTTATTAAAGTTGTTAACTTTAATTAAACCAAAAGTTTACTGATGCTATTATTAAAAATTTCTGAACATCATTTTTCAAATTTTATTGATGTAATTAATTTTGGCTGATCACCTTAGGCAAAATTTACCATTAATTTTGCAGGTTTAATATTAAGATATAATTTTAAGATACTAAATAAAGAAATTGATTGTTAAGCTTGAAGATTAATTTTCGGATCGATTGATCTTACAAGTTATTGGTTTATAAAATTCTTGAGATGTTTAATAATTAAATCCCCACACATTTTGGTTTAAGAACCAATCTCATTTAATAGGTAAACACCAAAATTACCTAGAAAGACTTTCATCACCCTTCTAAACGGATCAAGGAGCATAAACGATTGAATTTTGGAAGCAAACATAAGCTAAATTGCGGGAAAAAAATAAAAGAAAGTGATTTTCAAATTCTGTAATTTTAAGAAACTGGCATATGCACATTATTAATAAGATAAAAATGATTATTCTAGTCTCATACTCATCTTCTTTGTTAAACATTTTCAAATATAACTTTATAACATTATCATTATTAAGTCATTGTGAACTTACTTCACAGGTAAATTAGTGCTAATTTTATCGGGAAATTATATTGGATAATTAGCCAAAAATAAACATTGGAAAATGGCGTAATGATTTTTTAATATTAATAATTACTTTTTATATTATTTAATTTTAATTATAAAACTTATAAGTATTTTGATTGATGAAAATCCATTTTAAATTGGAGTTTTAGTAATTGCTCGAAAAAATCATTTCAGATAATTGATGCCCCCTTGTAATTTAAATTTATAATTAAAGTAGAGATAAATTAACCAAACCTATTAAATTTGTAGGACTATTGCGATTATAATTTTTTAGTAAAAATATGAAATTAAGATTGATTTATTTTTATAAGGAATGCTTGTATTCCCATATGCTTATATTCACAGCAATAATATCAACTGGACACGCGTACCCCGTTACTTCAATTCAAGCAATATTGACAGTCAAAGATTTGAAAAATAAAAAAAACAATATTGTTAACAACATGAGAACTCTTGAAATATTTAGAAATCATTTTAATCGCATTGACTGGACTATTGCTCTGAGTACTTAATTCCTTGAAATAAAAATTTCAAGATTTTAAGTTCTATAAGTATATTTGTCGTTTTATTATTACATTGAGCCATTTTTAATGGTGGTTTTATTAAAAATATACTATAAAATCATTATACATATTTTTCTATTTTCATGACCGCCTTAATAAGTTCGAACGTTACTGGGCTAAGAATGTTTATTGCCTCAAAAACTTTTGACTACTAGTCACAAATATTAGGTTGGTCGAAAAATAATGGCGGTTTTTGGACATAAACTTCAAAGACGTGCAAATTCACAGAAACAAAAGTTTATTAAAGTATGAACCGTTGGCATCAATACATTTTTGCCAACGAGAAACAAGTTGTTTTATTCCATCAGCATAAAATGCAT
>MQRK01233142.1:24723-42725 GCA_001938485.1 Girardia tigrina | reverse complement strand
CGCTGTGATTGTTTCACCTGGATTCAAGAAACTATAGTGGATGATTCCAGCATCACACCACCAAACTGTCACCATAATCTTACGGGGTGTTAGTTTCGGTTTTGGAAAGTGTTTCGGTAATTCATCTTTGTCCAACCACTGTACAGATCGACGTCGGTTATCATACATGATCCCTTTCTCATCACAGGTAACAATACGATCAAGAAATGGATCGTTTTATTGCGAAGATGATTGGCAGAATAAATTTCATACCGTCGGTTCTTTTGATTTTCATTCAAATCATGTGGAACCCATTTATCAAGTTTCTTGATTTTTCCAAGTTGTTTTAAATGATCCAGAACTGTTGAATAACTAATGCCCAAACCATCTGCAAGTTTTCTGATTGTTGTACGGGGATCTGTTTCTACCATTGTCCTCAAATTGTCGTTGTTCACAACAACTGGACGACCACGACCTTCTTCATCTTCAAGGTTTTCATCTCCATCAGAAAATTTTCGGAACCATCGTTGCACTGTGCGCTCAGAAGCTGTTCCCTTGCCAAACGCTTTATTGATATTGCGAGCCGTTTCTGTTGCTTTACGACCCAGTTTAAATTCGTACAAGAAAACTGCTCGAATTTTAATTTTTTCCATTATTAATTTAGCCCCGTAAATATTCTAAAAATAACAGCAATATGTTAATAATGGCTATAGGAATATACAGCTAGGCATAAGATTTCAAATAATATCTAACACTAATGCATTTAAACTTATATATATCAAAATAGATAAACAAAGTATAAAGCTCAAAAACCGCCATTATTTTTCAACCAACCTATTAATTAAGCCAATTATTTCAATTAATAATAGGGATGCTGGTTCTATGATAATATTTAATAAAACAAATAAATTAATCTTATAATTAAAATTATATTTATATACGTATTTAACATTGCTTAATAAATAATTAAAATTTTATCCTTTACTTTTACTTCAGGGGTATTTTCAACAGATTTCTCTTCGTTTTTCCATCTTGTTTTGGATGAATGACAAATGGTGTTGGACACCAACGGATTATTTCCATTCGACAATATATTACCGCAAACCGTTGTCATAATCGTTATAGGAGATCCCGCATGGGCATCAATTGATCCAGATGAACTATTCGAAGCATTCGATCTCACTTTTGACATCTTTCTCCGACATGATTTTTTATTCGAATTCGAACTATAATTATATTTACATTTATTACACGTTGAATGATCATAATTATTTTCTATGGCATGATAACTTTTCGATCTTTTCGTTCGTGAAGACTTATTTCTAAACAAATTTTCGTCTGATAAATTGTTACGATTTCTTATTATTGAATGTTTTTTACTCTTTGACCCGGTAATAAAATGCGTCATTATCGATAGTTTTTGGAAAATTATATATTTCAATCCACACGACGATTTTTTAATACTATTCGTTAGGAAATTTTCCTCGTTATATAAATTATGATCGAACCGTTTTCTTTTCTCATCAGTATTATTACAGGGAATATGGGAATTGTTCAGATAAAAACTCAAACCGGCGTTATAGTCTAAATATTTCGAATCGAAATAATGTCGATCAGTCGGTCCGGTTTCGTCTTCTAATTTCAAGGTATTTGTATATTTCTGGTCAGTTTTCAGGCAGGTTTTCGAGAATTTTCTCTGATATTTATCATTTAGTTTTGAATTCTCGTGCTGAGATTTGAAACTATTTTGGAAATAATTCAATGGATATTTCAAAGTCGATTCCAGGCCGAAATCCACCGGACTTTGGGGACTAACTACGCCATCATTGTTTTTATCGGCGGGACATGAATGCGGTCGAAATAAACCACTGGTATAATATTCAATGTTTTCGTAGTTTTTCATTTCTTTTTCATTTTGATTAGCACATAAATATTTACTCTTCGAAAAGTTTGTTTGATTTGCATCGATATTTGTCATGTATTTTGTTGATTGTTTATGATTTTCAGATCTATTTGTACAATTTGGTAATATTGAATACGGTTTTGAATTAAATTTGAGATTATCCTCACCGATTTGATAAGGATTTCTGCACGCACAGTGCGGTGTAATTCTTGACATTTTTTTCGGATTTTAGTGTTAAATCATTATTTATCAATAGCAAAAATCAATTAAATCGACGATTTGAGACGAATTAATAATGTATTTCAAATAAAAACTCAAATTAGACTTAGTTATGATATTCTATAAAATATTTGAATTCACACCAGTTTATGAATAATAATTTTAATGGATTTAAACAATCGAAAATTTTTTTAACAAATAAATTTGAAAATTTCTAAAATCAATAATATTTTTTTTGTTAAAGAAAATTTTGTTTCTTAATTTATATTAAATTAAAATTTTTAAAAGAGAAAAATTTTCCGTAATTTTTGTTTCGTAAAATAAGGAAAAAATTATCGAAACGAAAATTCGATTGAACTTATTTAATAACAAAATAAAATTGAATAATGTGATAGAATTTTCTATTTTTAATAATTTTAATACAAACTTTACTAAAAAAAATTTGTCATTGAAACGCGAAACAAACAGATTTATAGAACAATACACACGCCGATTTTGGTGAATCGTGATTTATTGTTAGTAAAAAAAATACTGAATTCATTGAAGATATGCACTTAAATGATTCTTTAATCCATTTTGAATTATGTGCAGTCGGAAATGAGAACAATATTTTAATGAGAAATTACTAAAAAAACGGTGAGATTAGTTTTTGTTAAAAAAATTTAAAAAAATATTTCCTATTAAAAAATATTTAATAGAAATTAATTAAATTTTAAGTACCATGAAAAAATAATTTGTTCTTATAACATATTCTTTTGTAATATTAACTTTTTAAAGGTTTGTTATATTTTTTGTAATTTCAATTTTTTCGTTAAATTCAAATTTGAATTTTTAAATTTGAATTTAAAAATTTTTTTTAAAAATCTAAAATTAAATGAAAATACTTTAGTTGATGGTTTTATAATTGTTGGTGTTGTAAATGAGTCATTTGAAAGTCAACTTTTAATTGTTTTGACCTTACTTATTATAATCAATATTTTCAGTTTTTTATTTCAGTCAATTATGACAATACATTTCCTTTGAAAAAGATGAATTCTTCAAATTTTAATATTGATAATTCAGTTAAAACGCGCCGATTTTCTATGATTGAAGGAAGCAAATCGCAAGTTGAATCCAAAGAAAAAGTTACAGCGTCCGATTGGAGGCTGTTTACGACGTTCAGAAAAGATGAATATGTCGAAGCAATGGTGGAAGATTTGTGTGATTGGTTTAATTTTCTTTACAACATAGAAAATGAAAACAAAATGACAACATCTACGTTCTTTCAACAAATTGAGAATGGAGTTATACTCAATAAACACGCCAAAACCGTTCAGACTTTAGCGGAAGAATATCTCCGTAATACTCAAAACAACACTCGTAATTTACCATTAAAGATTGGGAATAAGATCATGAAAGTTCCCAACGCTCCTCCAACATATGTTAATGTCGATTTCACGAGAAAGATTAATAAATTTCATAAACGGGATAATATATCAAATTTTATTCAATGGTGTCGAAATTTTAATATTCCAGCCAGTTTGACTTTTGAAACGGAAGATTTAATAGCTTTAAAGAATCCGAGAAATGTCGTTGTATGTTTATTGGAGGTTGCAAGAATTGGTCGATTGTTTGGGATGGAAGTGCCTGATATTATTCAGTTGGAAGAAGAAATTGAGAAAGAGATTAGTGATGAAACTTATGACCATAAGATAGAAGAGTCGGGTGTTTCTAATCATAATTCTTTTCCAAAAGAGGAAACAGTTCAATTGAATTGTCTTGAAAACATCAATAATAACAATAACTTCACATCAAAACTCAGAAAACCCACAACTTCAAGAAAAAATACACTTAATACAAGTAGTATTGAATCTCAAGAAGAGTTATTTAATGGTTCACATGTTGAAAATGGTCTTGATGATAACAAATCCAATGTTCTTGAATCTTCTGGTCATAATCCGTTCTTTAATAAATGGGATCATATCACTCATAAGGTCGATAATTCAGATAACGAATCTATAATATCAAATGGATCTCAATACGTAATTCCGAAATTTAAACCGTTTCGTCCGGTAGGACGAGTTAAAATTTACGATTGTTTTGACCAAACGAACAATGTGAAAAGCCGAAAATATCGCGAGGTTTGCGATATGAGATCGCTTGATGAAAGAGTAAGATTTTTTCTAATTGCTATATTTTGTGTAATTATTTTCAATTTAAATAACATTAATAGACATTTATTGCGTAATTATCACTGAAATAAAATCATTTATTAACATTTTGAACCATTAACTTTAATTTAAAATATTTTTCTCTGATTTTGTTTTCTTTGTAAAGTAATTTAACTTACATATACCTTGTGAGGAATATGAATTGTTGAACTTGCAACCCTGTTATGAAAGGTTATAGATTCTATATGATACTTCTATATAACTTTCATGTAGAATAAAAATGAAATTAAAACTACGTTAATAGTGTAGATCAAAGTTTACTGATTGCACTTTTTCAGACTTAAAAATGTTTATTGCGAAATAAATTTTAAAAAATTAACTTTAAAAAATTAAATTATTTTAATAAAATTTTCCTTGTGGACCTTCTTATGACCTTCTTTCTTAAACATCAATGCGTTCTAAATCATCCGATGATCATGAAGATATAAATGGTGATGCACTTTGTAAGATTTTATGATGATATATAAACATCTTTATCATTGTTACGTCACTCTGTTTTATATTGTACTTTAAAACAATGTTAATATAAAAGGTTTGAAATAACAGTAGCGCTGTATCACAAAATTAGTATCAACTACGTGATAAACAAGGTGAAAAAACATGTAAGATGAGAGTATCAATTGTCTGAAAATTGAAATTTACGTCATATATGAATAGAACTTCAATTTTTATTAGTATTAGTGTCTTTAGTATTTCCAGAAAGTTTCTTCCAACAATGTTTAGAAATGAATATTGCAGGTACATCTAATGATATTGAGCTTTCCCATGGAAATATTTTCCAAAATCGTGGACAGTAAATTGATATTTAAAGTTTGCAAACAAATTCCAAAGAAAAATATGTATCTTTTATATTAAAATATGTATATTTTATATTAAAATGTAATTAATTAATTTTTAATTTAATTTTATTATATTCTAACTTAATTAAATTGAAAGTATTTAAAAATGGTGCAGTCATATCTTTCCCATTTTGGATATTCATCAATTGGTAGTATCAGGTTAACCATGATTCACAATACAACCACGCATAATGCGAATCAAAATTAGTTTGAAGATTAGAAAAATCATATTTTGAAATGTATCATCTTTTATCCTTCCTGCAATTGAATGATCAAAAACATTATTCGATCAACTCATCTGCGAATGTTAAATATTCCGTGTATTGAGATGATAATTAGTCCCTCAAATGTCCGACCTTTGATATCATTGAGATCTAAAACTATAGACAAGGTTACCTTTCATTTTACAGACAGTTCTAAATTTTACTGTAAGGAAATTTATGAAACTACTTTAATATTGTCAATCGTTTTATAAATCCAAATTGTGAAATTTCTAAATCATTCGAAAAACGGAACTTTTCTGCTTTTAGAACGCTCGCATCACCTTATCTTTTTAGCGCTGTTTCTATTATTGAGCCATTTTCTGAGAATAATTTCACCATCACATGCGTATTTATAATAAATAGAAAAGAATCTAAATTCTGTGAAGAATCATTTTTGAACATACCATATTTGTATTTCTCTTAGCAGTAACTGTTTGATATTGTGTACAGAATTTTTCAACATCTTGTTTCATATCTTCCATTTATTCTTGTTAAAGTACATCAAAGAATGGAAGATTGTTATTATTTTTTAAACATATTTTTATATACAGATGACTATTCTACGGTATATTCGTCGATATGCCTTTCAATAAACTATATGAAAATTTAAATGAGTGTTAGAGTAAACCGAAACCTATCACAACCTTGTCTTTTTTGGATAAAGCAATCCCCATTGAACAGAAACAAAGCGATTTTTTCAAAACATCAACAATTGACTGTCATTATGAGTGGTTGTATTGATTAGACACTGTAAAGAGTAAATTAATATCCACAATGAACAACGTTAAACAGAATCAATAATAATTTTTTCATTAATGTGACATCAATGAATGCTAATTGATTAATGTAACTCAAAAAACTAAATTTTAAAGGTATAAATATCACTTTGATTACAATATTGAATAGAATAAATGGTTTTAAGAAGAACAAATTCCATTCCAGGTTATGAAAGTAAAAGAAATCATCTTGTTTTATTTCTTGTTCTAATCGACAAGGGTGCCTAGTAGAAAACCAAAGGATTTTATGTAACCAAAGAGTATTTAATTAAACCCATGATAAAATCCCTTGATTTTCTACTGAGTACCCTGTATTTAAATTGTTTAATTTAAAATTAAACTTTCAAATTTTAATATTTAAAATCATATTTTTTATAATTTCACAATCTCGTTTCCATCAGAAAAAGAGACGAATTTTGACACAAAATATTTAATTGTTTATAACATTTGTTTATTACTTAAAAAAATTAGTAAAATGTTAAAGAAACGATTGACAAATACATTACTATCAGTAACGATTTTAACAGACGCTATATTCAGATATTATGTTTTTCAAAAATGTAATTTAAAATTGATTGAATTTATTGATTATAGGTCAGAGAAATACTAAGTGAATGTCAGTGTGAAGAAACATTTCCCATGAAAAGAATAAGTGAAGGAAGGTATCAGTGGGGAGATAAGAAAATCCTCATATTTGTTCGGGTTAGTTGATTATAATTTCAAATACGTTTCCTTTATTATATTCATATTTAGATTTTACGAAATCACGTTATGGTTCGCGTCGGGGGTGGTTGGGACACATTAAACGATTTCCTGAGAAAACACGATCATTGTCGAAAAGAAAGAAATGGTAACTAAAAATTTTCAAATATTAAATTATCACTTTCGCGATTTATATCTATAATAAAACCGAAAAATTACATTGGTACCATTAGTTAAAGAGGGGTTCTGTGATTTCTGGGTACATCGATATAGTAGGATTATACATTAATAGTAAATATGCTTGCATTTACAGACACGATGATAATAACCAAATCTTATATGTATGCTTACACAGAAAAATACGAAAATGACTGCTGTGAGGAATATTTTTGAATGGTGTTTATTGTGTGTTGTTTGGTATGTTGTTTTAGGATTGTGTTTCTCCCACCCAGATGGAAGATTGATATTTTAAATATTTTAAAATGTCGGGTGGTTTAATCAAATATTAAAATTTAAATAATCACTTGAAAATTAAACTAATATTGCATAAATAGTATTTTCATAAAATAAATAAAAATTATTTCAAAATTAAAGTATAAATTATTTTTGTAATAATTAAATTAAAATTTAAATTTGTTTGAATAATAAGACGTTAAAGAATATTATTAAAGATTATCAATGTAGCTACGCAAGTTTTACGGAAAATTGTTCTAGTGACAATTCAAATTGTGATATTAATAAATGTAAAGAAAACCTAATTAATGTTCCTAATAACTGCAATTGCAAATAGTGTCTGTGAAAGTTTTAAAAAATAGTCTGGTAAAAATGTGACTAAATTCCGCTAAACAGATGTAATTTAATTTAGTTTAATTATATAAAAACGATTCATCTGAGCACTAAGTTATCTGTTAAAATTTTAATAGAGACCCCTGAAATAAAATCCGAAAAATACGTTTATTTAATAGTCTATTCATAGCATTTTACGACTGTCATTTGCCGACCATTAGCGATAATCGTGCGTTGTTTAATGACAAAGACATCAATTAAACAAAGCATCTATTTGAATTATTATTGACGGATGATCGATCAATGAGTGTCGCTTGACGAATGATGGATGATTATGGATTTTTGTTTTTCATTAACTGAATTTTATTATTCACAATTGTAACAGCATTTCTAATGAATCTTAATATGCAAATGTTATTTTCATTCCAAAAATATTCTGAATTTTCATAATCATTTTTTATTAATGATTAATTTTACTTCGAATAGATATTTAAAATAAACAGTTTTTTGATATAACAAGAACAAAAATTATCCTTTTAGAAATTACTATATTAAAACTGACTGGACTGTTTGTACTACAATTTTTGTGAATTTAAATATCATAGAACTATGATTAAAGGATTTATCGTTTCGTTCTTGGGCCCTTTCAGGTTACATATATGGATGTCATGACAATCTTCATAAAATATATTGTGGCTATTTTTGGTCACAATTAATTTCTAGGGCACTTCCATTCGATTTGATTCAGGTACAGTATATTTACGGTTTTAATGTATGTAAACATGAAGTTGATGATATGGTGTCACCATATTTTGTTTCCTTTTTAATACACATAATGCGGAATACTAATATCAATAGATATTTCATTTACAAAATGAAATAATGGCAAATGTTCAAATAAGCTAATCAAGTTGAAATTCAAGCAAATTTTTATCAAGTTTTATCCATCATGATCAATTGTTTTTATCCACCTCTCTGCAATCTGTTGTATTCCAAGACTATATCCATTAATTGATCCACTGAAGTGAAGAAGTATCTACATTGAATTTCAATGTGATCACCAATCCAAAAACAATTTTACTCCGTCAAAAACTAGCCATTGATTATAAGAAATAGAAATTTGGTGGAACAAGTTCTAGGCTACAAGGGGAGTTGGGCCACAATTAGATTTTGTGGGTTGTTGACCAGGATCTATAAAGTATTTTTTTCATACAGGAATTATGTTAAAATATCCACTTTTCGGTACACATCCCAATTGGCTTCAAAAAAAGTAACAAGCAACTATATACAGTGATCAACAAGCAGTTTTGAATATTCAAGATTAAACTCTAAACAGAATCTGTTGATTTTAACATACAACTCGTCTTTGTAAAACCCAGCTACGTTGATCTGCAGCTAGTAATAATTGATGGAATCGCTTCAACAGTTTCAGGCAATTCATCTTTATTTGTTGAAACATTTTGTCATGGATCATTTAGACTGGTGTTCCGATTGTGAAATTCGACGAACAAATCATGTATTATACTTTCACTGAATTCTTCCCCATCTTCGACTTCACATATTTCTCGAGCTGTAATTGCTGCTTTATATCTTTTCTTTCAGTAATCGAGCAACGCCCCTTAAATTATAATTCTTCATAACCCATTTTTAAAATTATAAAAATATAGTTATAAGTACAACCATTCATTATATAACAATTATTTAATGCAAACACAAAATACTGTACATTAAAAATTAACAAGAACTAATTATTATCATTTACATTTAAATAAATTAAGAAATACTTAAAACGATAAAAAAATTATGGGCCATTCTAGTGTGATATTGTATTAGAAATAATTTGTATTTATATAATCTACGATTCAAATGAAATTATTCAAATATATATTTATATGTTTTTAGATTCCGGATTTCTCCGAACTCTAGCTCTTCCGTTGAATAAGCCTTTAAAATCCAGTAGTTCTTGTCACGCTGATCTGAAAAATTCATGTCAAACTATCACTATAAAGGAAACAACAAATGAAGAACCTATCATCTGTCTCAGAAAACAGAAGGTTTGCTAAATGTAGACATGAAGTTTTTTCTTATTTATCAAATCTCAGGTTTGTGATAGACGCCGCAGTATGATACCGACTTATGATTCTATAGATAATACAACAGCAATTGTCTCTATCAGTTATCAAAATGCATCAGAAAATAAATCTTCAACCGATGTACAGTCGTCATATACTCCGATGGAAGATGACATTTTTAAAAATTCAGAAAATAAAGAAAACAAGTCTTCAGACAGTCTCAATCAGCAATATAACCAAACCGGTGATATAAAATCGTCTACTTTAACTAACATTGAAACATTATCGAAAACCGTCGATAATGCCGATATAAAACCAAACCAAAAAAAAGAACGACGAATGTCTCGAATCCCGGTTTTAAAAAGATGATATTTTTCATTTGAGAGAATATATATAAATATATAAATATAACCATATCATTTTACTTTAGATATTTGGATATCTCATTATTTTGTATTGTTTAATAATATATTTATTGACATTTTTGTGTTTATTTTTTTTTTGGAAGTGAAATATAAAATAATCATTTGCACAATTTTTAGTGATTCATTCCACTTCAAATGGTTATTAAAAAAAAATTTTGGTTTTGAAAATTTAACGGCATTATATGTTATATTTTAACTTTGTCGTTTGTAAGAGTGTATCGATGTGATCATCAGTGTCACCGTTTTGTGGATCCAAGTTGCCATTGTGAAGGTCTTATTTCAAATATTGACTTGATATTACTTGAACATTTTTGACATATGGATTTTAAGATATTTGTTATCGACAAAGCCAAGATGTGACAACTTTTTGTCTTTATATTACTACAACTTGTTTCATATTTTAAGCCATTTATTTTCATTAGAAGCAAATACTAAAAGCATTCAAAAGCAGCAGTGATTATTGTAAAACATTTAAAATTTTAGGTACAAGGAATGTAATTAGCGTTTTTAACACCCAGTTTCAAAAACCTGTATAATCTATAAAATAACCACCGTTCTCTCTAAGCACCTTCTACCGTTAGTTAAAAAGCGAATTCATAACCTGAGGTTTGGGAAGCAAAAATGCAATCAAATTCTATTTTGGCATCATCATCATTTGTAAAGTATTGTTTAGCTAAGAAATTCGATAATGACGAAATTTATTGTATCCTTTTGGATGTTTAAGATATACAGTGGATTTTACAGAATCTCTCAGCCAATTTTATCAACTTATCACAGGCTTTTTTGAAAAAATATGATTTGATGTAATCGTGGAGCAGCAAAATTTCTGTTTTTTACCAATGAAGCTCTGATTTCCAGCGACTTCTGAAAACTATACTTATCAGCAGATATGGTTTGGTCTCGAGAAAAATAATTTACATGAAAGATTTTTCATAGATTCCAACATAATCTTTCTCTGATGAATATATTTCCTTGCAATTTTTTCTTGACCTACTTTGAACTCCATTTAGAGCCTTAATTTTCTTAACTTTTTATCACCGGGACAGTTTAATCTATAAAGTATCACTGGCAACTCTGATAAGTAAGCAATTACAGATAGTGTAATGAGTCATTGTGTTATTTATAAAATATATTGTTTTTTTCCATTTACAAATGGACATAAATCAACGTAAAAATGTCTTAAATATCTTCTTATAGTCATGATTATTAATATATATATAATTTTTAAAATGATATCAAAACAATGTTATTTATATATTTAATTTCAAAAATAAATAATATTTCTATTTAAATTTACAAAAACCACCCGGTCAAAAACAATCACTATATAATCACTCTTTATTAAACATTTATTAGAATCAATTATTATTTAGCATACTTAAACTACATTCTTTGAAAGATTACATTAAATCCTGCTTATGTAGATCAATTCTAAGAAAAAACCGCAGGCCAAAATAAACTTATTTTTCTATATTTTTTATACGCTGTGTATTATTCTTGGCAAATGGACACAAAGCAACTCCAAATTTTGCTTCTAATATTTTATAAATATCTTGTAAATGTCATGTCAAGAATTATTAAAAAAATTTCAAAATAATGTCAATATTTTTAATACACAAAACAAAGCTGTTTAAATATATATTTTCAAAAAATCTTCTAAATTGAAATATAATTTTTATTTATATCTTCTAAATATCTTCTTAATGTCATGATAAAATTGGTAAAATAAAATGACTATTAATAATTATTAATAAATATAAAAAAATAATTATAATAAATAATAAATGTGATTACTAAAATTCGTGGAGAAGTTGTTAAAAGGTTCAGCGATCATTTACATGGTCCAGATGCAGCACAACAGAAATTAATTACAATTGTTTGAAAAATTAAAAGACTTGCAGAAGAAACTGAAGGGACACCCAAGATAATTATTAGCCAATGTTTGTCAATTTTTGAAAATGCAAGACCCAAGTTGCACACATTTAGTCATTTGTTTTGCAATCTAAGTCGTTGTCTTCTAGTTTTCAATAATCCATTTCTTATTACTTCGAAAATGAAATCGTTACTCCAGATTGTTTAAAAAAAAGTACAGTGACCAAGATTTCCTTCTGTTTGATTCAAGTTACGACAAAATAACAGAATTTTAAACTTTGGAACACCTTACAATCTCACAATGTTAAAAACAACACCTCACTGGTTAATGGATAGAACTTTCAAAACTGTTCTATGTCCATTTTTGTTTCTAAGTCTTTTTTCCTGTCATAAAAACCATTTCGATCTTGTCTCATTCTCCGCGAATATTATTGAAACTGATTATTTTTCATCAAAAATTTGCTGTTAATATTTATTACGCAGATAGGATTTTAAAAATTTTTACAAGACTCACATAAAAAATAGTATATTTTTTAAATATTTCTTGGTTAATATTTTCATAAATTTTAATCCTTTTCATACTTTTATTGTTTCTTGTTAATTTTACGCCTAAATGACTGAAGACTCTATATGATATCTTTATATCACTATACGTTGTTGACTTGGAACTTCATAAATACATCATATAATACTCTTAACCGTTAAAATACATAATTTTTTGTTTTAAATTATAAATTTAAACTAAACTATATTACTAATCACAATAAAAAACTTTAAGTAACCTCCAAAAGTAATGTCAAATATTTTTATCGACATGTGACATATTGTCAGTGCTTATTAATATGCGTTCTGTAACGCATACGTCAAGGTGTTTGAATTAAGTTAAGTGAAACTGAGAATATATACAATTGGCAACAAAATGCATCTAAGAGTTAAACAAATCAAAATACTTCGTTAGCATACTCAAAAATTTTTAATGAAGACTTCCTGTAATATTATCAGTTATATTATTTAATCTAATGAAGGTTATTTTTTAAATTTGCTTATTATTTGATCATAAAAAACGGTCAGTGTGTTAAATGAAAACTATACAGAATGTATTAGAGTAATATTAACATTATTCTTCTACTTTTCACATCATATTGAATTAAAATAAGTTTAGAAACAGATTCCTATTTTTAAGCCGGAATTGAAGTATTTTAGAACTTAGAAATAAAGGAAAGAAATTTCCTGTTGGAAAATCAGATTTTGAGGTACGTATACATAGCAAGTAATTGTTTTATTTTTTATTACTAATTTTATTTGTCTTTTTATCCCATTATCATAAAATTGTACATAAAAATTTCCTATCCAGTCCATAATACAATCGGTATTAATAAAATATTTGTAAAAATAAAGAAAAAGAAATAAATTTTAATTTATTCTGACATCTTAAGTTTATTTTTCTCATCATTTAACTTGTGACAACCTGTATTTGTATTTGTTTTAACTGAATATTGATAATATGATACGAGTGCCTCAATATTACTGAATAAACCAGGATTATTTTTCAAAATATTAAGGGTTTATTATAACAGTGATTTTGAAATTTGTTCACTTGGTTGTATGTCGGTGAACACTTTTAACTGCAGCGCTTGAGTCAAATTTAACAACATTAAAAAATATTTGTTATTTAATTTAAAAGTAAACTAGTTAATGAAAAAAATTAACATTTTTATATCCATTTTTTGTGCAGACAGAACTCTTCTTTGCCAACAAAGTTTTTAAAATTTAAAAAATTAACATTTAAAAAATTTTAATTAAAAAATCACAATAAAAATTAATATAAACTACTTATAATTTATAAGTAGATATCTTACAATTAATATTATTCGGGAACTCCGAATTTTGGGATCTTAAAAAATTTTTTTTCGATCACATTTTTACATAATCAGTTATTGTCATCGAGAATGAGTAAGCATGCAAAGTTTGAAGAAAATCGATTGAGTAAAAAGCCTTCAAAATTAGGTTTTTAAATTCCATGGATACACACACACATATATATATATAGTGTGAAGGACAGGCTCATTCTTAAAATTTTTGAAACAATTAATTTTTATAAAGAAATTTTAAAATAAGGAAATATTTAAAAGCAAAAGTTTTTTAAGCAATTATAATTAAAAAAATATATCTTAATTAATTTTAAAAAGTTATCTTTGGAAATAATCAAATTTTAATTGTAGAGTAAAAACTTAAAATGAAATTAATTGGGAAATAATGGATTTTTAAATAATTGATTTAAAAGAAATATATAAAGACAAAGATAATTATGTTTGTACTAATTTTAAAAGTTATTCTAAAAAATAAAATAATGAACATTGTTGCCTGAGTTGTAAAGTAAAAAAAACAAATAATTTTAAATTTTAAAGTTAGTTTGAAATTCTGCAAATTAAAGATTTGACAAATACTTAATTCTAAACAGTTTTCGTAAAAAGAAATAAAGATTAAAACTTTTATCATTAATGCATCGTAATAATAATAAAAATTTAAATACAGTAAATTATTTTTTTGTATTTAAAATTTGTATTGTATTTAAAATAATTGTAGGTAAAAAATGCTTCTAAACTGAAATATTGATAATAAATAAAACGTTAAAATCTTTTATTAATTAAAACGTTTCACAAACAAAAGAAAACAACATTAAACTAATTCTAAAATAATAAAAAAATCATTTTGGTTAATTTGGTAAAAATATGACTACAATAAATTATGTTGGTTTTAATTTAAATTAAGTTGCATAAAATAGTGGAATGTAAATTTTCAAAATAAAGAGAATAAAAAAAATTCAATTTTAAAATAGCTTATCAGTATTTATAATTCCATATTTTTTTATATAAAAATCTGTTCAAAAATAAACGAAGAAAAGTTCCTCGACGAAAAATTGTTATTTTTTATGTTAACTAAAAATTGTTTGAATAATTGTTAATTGTGTTAGAAATAAATTTTGTTGTTAATGAGTCTTAATCTCGATCAAGAACCCAACATATAGAAAGTAAGCTAATAAAAAGAATGGAAAAAAACATTTTTTAAATTCAGCACAGTGATTTGAAAGCCCTTGAATTAAACTATCAATATGATATATTATCAAAGGATTAGCACAACATGTAGGAATAGAATTTCGCAACTCAATCATAGTTATGTAACTATTATTGGACTGTGTCCGGGAAATTCCTAGAAAACAATTCCTCGAATAACCAATCATATTGGACGAATTTAGAATAGTATTCGGCCGTGTTTTGCAATGTTTATTTTGATACTCTTTTTTGTTTCTGTTTAATAATTCATTTCATTCATATCCTTCCTAAATCTTCTTTATGGTTAGTCAAAACCAATGTTTAATTAATTTAATATACAAATAAATAATTTTCAAATTAAAAATTTTCGATTTTGAGATCGCTTTGCGATTAATATGTTTTATTTTTTTGATTGAAATTAAAGATTTAAAAATACATAATTGTTTAATATAGTTTGACTCTGAGGCTATATGTTTATTCTGTAATATTAGTAATCATGTTTGCTGGATAATCCATATTTCTTGACATGTCTTTTCGTTTTACTAGTTTAGGAGGCTCTTGTTAGGCTGATTTAAATTTACTCGGTTTTGGAGACTTAGGTTTCCTGGGCTGCTTTGATGAAATCTAGGAGGTTTTCTTCAAATTTTTCTTTTAGGTGATTTGAAGCAACTAATTGTTAAACAATTTATCTTTTGACTTTAAGTGTCCTTCATTTTCCCTATAAATATCATATTTTTTTCAGTATTTAACATGATGTGATTTGGGTTTATTCCAAATTTGTTTTATTGGGCTTTTATGGTAATGTGTATTCATTTGAAGTTAATTTATTTCGTGTAACGCTTGTTTCTACAAGCTATCTTGGCAAAACAAGATCGGCTGAGAGATTATAATTTTCTGAGCGGGGGATAATTTCTGCTGAGTCGGCGTTATATCGGTCATGGACCTGCATTTATTTTTCTCGGTGGCGAGCTAGAGATCTTCTCGTCGGTATTTTGCGAGTTATACCGAATCGAGTAAGGGGCCCTTGGTAAAAGTTTTACGGATGTGGATCAGTACAGAGTCAGTGGAATGGAAGGTGATTTGGAACAAGGTGAATGTTTACTGGGATTGGTGGGTTAGGTAGTTTGGATCAAACCGAAGTTGGTAACTGACTGCGCAGACGAAGAGTCATAATTGGATTCTGATTGACCATCTAGATTGTGGAGTTGAACACCAAAGTATGTGTATGTGTAAATGCTTTAAATGAGGTAAAGTCAAGCATATTAAATAAAATTACAAAAATTGAAAAGACACTGGGGAAGAGAATCTAGAACCAACCTTTCTCTAATAAAGGATTTAGGACAACATGAAACAGTTTGAGGAGATGGTAGTGCAACAACTGAAAATAGTTACATATTTAAAAAGCCAAAATGCTCCGATGATAACTTTATCAGTAAATTGGTCATTAATCACTTTTAAATTTTTAATCGATATGAATGTACTTCTTTTCAGTGATTAGTCAGAATTTATTGATCCAACAAGCGTTAATCGACGAGTAAAAAATGAAGGTGATGATCGATACAGGTAGCAGTGCTAATCTTATCAGAAGAGTATGCATAAGATCATCAATCGACATGATTAAAAACATACATAATATAGTAGTTGACGGCAATCAAGTGGATATCGTTGGTAGATTGCTACTATGCATGGTACTACTTGAAGATATATATCTGAGACCTGTTGAAGCGATAATTGTTAAAGTAAAAACCTGCTGATGCCGGCAAAATCGTGGGAAAAGATATTATTTTCAGACATGATTGAAGATACGGGTAGGTGATGATGATGTATGCTTAAGATATTATGGTAATGAAGCCATATCATAAATTATCAAAGTGGAGTTTGACGGAAATTATTGAATGATGAACGAACCCAATAAAGAACGAATGATTTCTGCCTCAGGATCTATTAATGATGTTTTTATTGAAGAAATCGTCTGTAAGGCAAATTAGATGGCAAGAATCTTTCCATAATTTGGGTTGAAATCTAAACCAATAGAAAGGAATGACATAAATAATGATGTAAAGGTGCTTGGGATAGATTTGAAAAACGATTTTCTGTGGAAATGAAACTAAGAGCTTGTAACCATAGATCTCGATGAGACAAGAAGTAATTGGAATCTTCACAGAGTAGAGTTACATTACATTCAAAGACTGACATCAACGCACAAAATATGCTGAGATAAAGCAGTGTCTAAAGAGATATTAAGAAAAATCAGTGAAATTAGTCAGAGTTTGAGGATTGACAGAGATTCTGACAGGTAAGTGGGTCGTAATTTTTAGTGATAATGTGGTTATTTGATTAGATATATGTAGTATAGTAAAAGATGTGATTCTATGTGTTAAACGTGATATTGTTGATGATGATACTTGTCTAAGAAAAGAGGACAACATAAACAACATTAATATGGCGAATTTCATGCAACCATAAGGGGTATAAATTTGGCGTTAATCTATGGCTTTCATAAGTTCAAACTGATGAGGGCCTCAGCAACAGTATACATATGGCTTATGAGGGGTTAATTTAAATTTTTATCTCGCCAAAATAATTTATTATTTTTGTAATTTAAAGGGTAAAATATTTTAATGTTAATATGCTTATTCAATATTTTAAATTTAAAAATGATATAATAAAACAACTATTAAAAAATCAAAAACGTTTTTAAAAATAAAATATTTTTTAATGTGTTTTCAAATATTTTAAAAAATTAAAAATAATATAGTAAAAGAAAACCATAAAAAAATTAATTATCTATTTAAAAATAAAAATATCTTTTAATGTATCTATTAAATATCTTAAAATTAAAAATGTTAAGAAAACTATAAAATATTAAATATTTATTTATAAATAAAAATATTTTTAATAAG
>MQRK01233142.1:11441-24673 GCA_001938485.1 Girardia tigrina | reverse complement strand
TTGTGGCGAGGTAATTAAATTAACAGGAAAATTTGTTTTAAATATGTGAATTGTTATATAAATAAATTTTGGTGTTAAAAAAATGAACTCGAATATCGATGTTGCAACCACCTCTCACATGATTACCACGCCAATGTCAGTATTAAAGAACACACAAAACTCCAGAAATTGCTTTTTATCTGAACATCTAGTTCGATGAACTCTTGGTATCATCATAGAATTTAAGTGCAAGGAAAATCTGGAAGTAGTACTGAAGTTAATGAAATTCCACTTTAATGTGTTAGAAGTCTGACCAGGGTTTCGAAACAGTGGCTAAATAAAAAAGTCTCCGTCAATGTTATTGAAGCGATTCTGAATCCGAGCGTTGATGAAGTAAAGAAAAGCATTATATCAATTACTTTTGGGTCCTTAGAACGAATGAATTACTAAAAAGGATATTGGGTTAACAATGTCAAGTTTGATCAAGTTAAAAAAGTCATAAATCAATTTTATAGGGGTTCAAAGAGCTGCCCTTATCCACAAGATAAGTTTAAAGATGGAAAATTATCAACTGACAACTCCAGGGGCCAAGCCTTCGAGGTAATTTTTTGATAAATAAAATTATAGAGTCCGATTAAAGTATTTTATTATCACTTTTTGATATTATTAACCAACAGACAGAAAGATATACCGAAAGTTTTTTAAAACGTGTGTTTTGAATTGTGTAGACATCAAAAAGGGAAATTTTTGAAAATTGAGAAAGTTGAAAAATTTTCGAATACAAAATAAAACAAATACAAAAAAAATACAAAAAAACGTTTAGCGAGGGAACTAAAAAAGCAGACTTTTTAGCGCGAATATCAAACGAAAAATTTTGTATCCTATTCGAAAAAAAGCTGTTGAGAATGTAAATAAATTATTAATTTGTTTATTATTTTGATTGATAGTTTATAATTTGTTTATTATTTTGATTGCTAATTGCTTATTATTTTGCTAAATTTGCTAACAATATATTTTTTATATTTTGTTATTTTTAGTAAATAATAAGAATTATTATTTACTACCAAGCGTAATATTTTTATTTATATTTAAAAGAAAAATATTATTATTTATAAGAAGGAAGAAAGAAATAAAGTTTAAAAGGTCAAGAAAAAGTCTTAAATTAAAAAAGGTTAAAGCTCAAACCTACGTTTTTACTTCAAGCTAAAGCTCAAACCTACGTTAAATCAAATATATATAAAAGAGAGAGAGAATTTTTAAAATTCACACAAAAAATCAAATTAATCAATCAATCAATCGCACAACCAAATTATTCAAAGGCTATTGCTGGACGAAAATTATTCAAAGGCTATTGCTGGACGAAAATTATTATTCAAAGGTTGAAGAGAAAATTTATACAGACTGAATTGTTGCGAGTGACATTGAGGTTATTATAATTCATAAATATTTAAAATCCTTAAACCTTATTTATATTGATTATTCATAATAAATTTTATTTTTATATTTATTTTTAATTGGGATAAACCCGTACTCAAAATACTGAAGGCTCTGGACGAGAACCAGACCTTTAACTTAAATAGGGAATAAGTTTGGGGTTCACATATTTAATTTAACCTTTGCTGCAATTTATTGTAAAGAAGAAATTATTTATAATTGTTATAGATTTAAAATTTTACTGTACTAAAACTATCTTGTCTTCTGATTTGAATTGAATTAATTAAACTAATACTAAATTGAATTGAGTTAATTGATCGAAGTTAATTAGTTGAAAACCTTATTTAATATCAATAATTTTTAAGTAAGTCCTTTGTTAGGTATCGCCAGAGGGTTGTATATAAATCCAACCCCAGATAATCTAACAAAGCGAACATGCGAGTTGCATAAAAAAGACTGACTCCTGACATAAGAGAAAGAGATAGCGCCAGGGTAAATAGAAGTGATGTGTAAATAGTTTAATGCTGTTATCATGTCAGTATAAATCAGAAATAGCATAAAAATATTTACCATATAATCCATAGATTAACTTTAAATTTAAGTGAAACATTGTTGCATCCTAATATATAAACTAGTAAATCAAAAAGTAAAATTTTTTATATCCATTCTTTATGCAGACAGAACTCTTCTTTGCCATTAAAGTTTTTAAAATTTAAAATTTTAATTAAAAAACACAATAAAAATTAATTTAAACTACTTATAATTTATAAGTAGATATTTTAAAATTAATATTGTTCGGGAACTCCGAACTTTCCATTTTTTCCCATTTTGGGTCTTGAAAAGTTTTATTCGATCAAATTTTTACATAATCATTTATTGTCTACCGAAAATTAGTAAGTGTGCAAATATTGGAGAAAATCGATTGAGTAAAGCCTTCAAAAACAGGTTTCCAAATTCCATATATATATATATAGAAAGTAAGCTAATAAAAAGAGTTGAAAAGCATTGAACATTCAGCTGAATTGAGAGCTTTTACTTAAGTAAGAGTAAACATTTGGTATGAAATCTTTAGTGTATTTTCTAATAATGTATCTAAACAAAATAATTTTCGTAGAATATGGCTTTATAGCTCATTAGATTATTGAACTCTTGAGAAAGTTATAATTAAACAACAAAACGTTGGGAATCAATAAAATTTGAGTCTTCTTTGTCAAAGCCCTTAGTCCCACTGCACTGTTCTATATTTAAATTTGAAATTCTAGGGGAAGTTTTTACCCCCTTTAACCTCCCCCTTCTGAATCCGAGCTTAATATTTTCAGAATTTGGGTTACCTAAATGTTTCTTATCTGGCAAGGGAGATACATACAGAAGCACTACAATGAGACTATTAAATAAAAAATTGAACAAGGTTTTACATCAGTCTATCGACATCAAAGAAATTAGATGTGCGAGAGAAAACACCGAATCAAAAAGAAAATTGCAGTGAGATCTAAAAGGACGATTACTGAATGTGTGTTTTAGAATACTAGCACAACAGGTCATAGAGATGTAGAGCTATATGAATTAATGTTCCATGCAAAATTTCAACTGCCTTTGATACGAAATGAGTGCCAAGTGAAATATAAATTCGTTTCAAAATCTAACTGAAATGATGATTATAGCAACATAGAGAAAAATCCTTTCAGTATTGCTGAGCGTGTATATTTGAGAATCAATGGAAAATGCGATGAACCATGGACTGTGCGGCATGTAATCACATCATTGAAATTCGCAGTTGGGGTAGAGCTTGATGACAATAGAATCACAAGGCACATATCCCACATAAGCAGAGTAACAAAAATTGAAGAATCTATTTGTTTGGTTTCGATGATTACGTCACAAACTGTGATGACGAAGCTTGATATCAGATACCACACAAGATAGGAACTGATTATAAAATGGACGAACCAGAAGAAAAGATTCTGTGAAAAGACGATGCGAGTACGGATGAAATCTAAACATATAGATAACTATGAGATTTGATCTTGAGATCATGGAAGAGTGAAATTAAATATTTGGTATGATATTCGTTTAAATAAAAGAATATTTGCAACTATTACTAAATTACTTTTCAAAATTTTATTATTAATTTGTAATAGATAGTATTGGGGTTAGTGAATTTATTTTGTATCTGATTAAGTTTAGAGAAATACTGGAGCTGGCGATGAATCATTGGGCTGCGTCAAGGAGGCCGATTGGAAGACTGGGTCAAAATTGGGTGGCAATCTATAATCAGCGGATAAGGATCACTAGAGAATGCTGAAACTGAAAAGTGTTAACTTATGGAATTGAATCTGAGATAAATTTATTCGGGTCAACAATCAAGTCAATCAATTGATCGATAATTATCAGGACAGAAACCTGAGACTGTCCCGGTCAGAATACAAGGCAAACGAGAGCGGAGAAGGAGAACGTGGACATCGATAGTAGATGTCGCTAGAGATTTGCTTTCTCAATATTTGATTCATAAGGAGGGGATCATTGAGCAAAGGAAGAACGATGTCTTGATCGTTGACAATTAATATCCTTTCTAGGACAGAGAATGTCTTGAAGGCATAGGAAGTGGGATTTTGGTTTATTCGCAACTAGTTTTATTAGGCGGTTTAAAAATAAATTTACTTCGTGTCATGCTTTTCTCTACTCATGACTAATTGGATTTACAATTTAAATGTAGCACTAATTTTTATATTCGTTTTACATGATTATTTGTTCTACATTAGCAAATGAATTTTGAATTTGATTACTTAAGTCAAACATCAAATGTTCATTTGAATGATTTCGTTTACTTTATCTCTTACTTTATTTTTCGCTACAACATTATTTTGTTTTAGTATCCGGTTGACACACACCTGTGAGTAAATACCGATATAGATTTTAAAGCTAAAATAAGCGATAAAAATAAAATAAATCAGAGTAGATTAAATATATATTTTCTAATTTCGATATTCTAATAGAGATTTTTTCCTCGTCATTTATATACGGACAGTCAAACTATCGCAGTTTAGGGGTACGTAAAATAATTTTGATTGATGCTCTTCAAAAGTCTGAATAAGACTTAAGTATTTGTTCTGCCTACCATGGCTCAATAAATAAGTTATTAATTATTGCTAATAAAGTATCATATCATTGCATGTCTCACATCAACTATTAACAACAAATGAATGACGCTATTTAGTAAGACTGTTTCATAATTTTTATAATCAAGTAATATAAAATCAAATTAGAAAAGCTCTGTTTTTAAAATTCAGGTCCATATTTTTAATTATTTTTTGGGGGGAATTTTCAATAATTGTTTTTTAGTAATTATATCTTAATACTGTGCGCCTCCGATCTCTTAAGTACTACCAGCCCCCGATAGTCCTCCTACGAGGTTTTCAGCTTTCCGCTTACGATGTCTCTTCGGACCCCCTGTAAAAAACGACCAACCATGTTCGGATGTTGCATGATTTAGCATTCCTTTCACCGTTCCCGTGGATTTTGAACAACCAGCGGAGGGACTGTTAAACGGAAATTTAAGACTTCTTGGGAGATCGTTTCCGAGAGATTCGTTGAAACTTTCGTATCGATGGTTCGTTCCTGAATACTTCTTGTAATTGTTGAATTGTCTTCCTTCTTCCTAGTAGTCTTAATACCGTAACATTTTTCGTTCTCAATAGAACGTCTTACATAGGTTCGTCCATTATTAGAACAAAAAACTTACGAAATTTTAAATCGATATTTTGTATTAAGAACAAACAAAAAATTTAATATAACTTTTAAAAAATTAATACTTTTAAAATTTAATTTACAAAACTATTATGAAAGAAAATTTTATTTTGTAAGTCTTTCAGCAGCAAAAATTATAGTCGTAAAAAACTCTAGAAGGGCAAAAATGTATTTATTAAGTATGTATTTATTTATCGACTTAAATACTTAAATTTGTCAATAAATTTTACATTTTCTGAGTTACTGATCAGGTGGAAAAATAATTTAAAATTGTGATACATAAATATGAACCACCGCTTAATATGTTACATATAAGTAGTAGAAAAGTGTACCAACCGGCTTGAAAGAGTTAAAAAATTTAACATGTGAAAAAAGGCTTTCTCAAATTAAAAATACTTAAAATGAAAAGATAAAACGTTAATAAATTTTAAATATTAACAATTTAATTAATATTTCAAAAAATTTTCCATAAACTTTTACGAAACTAAAATTTCCAAATATTAATGCTATAAAAAAATATCTATTTATTGCAGTAAAAATATTGTAAATTCTATACAATAGTAAATGACTCCCCGGAGTTACTCGAGGAAATATAGAAAGTATAAATTCAATTTATTGATAAATATTCAATATTCACATTTTTGTATTCAGATATCAATTTTTTATGGATTCCGACAACAACGATACATTGACACTGTAAGCTACCGTTGTTGAGTTACATAGAAAAAGGACTGTTGTGAAGGAATCACCACAGTCCCCGATGACTTATCTATTCAGATCAATTATTAAAATGTAAAGTCTGGAAGTTAGATTGGGACGAATTTAACTCTCTCTGCAATTCAAAGCAAAATTCAAGATTTCTGAAAACGGCCGAATATTGAGATTTGCTGCTAAACAGAGTGTCACACTGGGTGAAACGATTTATCTTTGGAATGACTCTCTACAGACGAGTCCTATGATATCTGATTGATGACCATCGAGCTACGGGAAGCATTAGTTTTTTCTTCATAACTAGGGCTTTCAGACGTCCACGAAATCGGGATTTACCCTGATTCAGATTGAATGTATCAGCGTACCATGAGATAGCCTCAGTGCATCCATTATTTCTGGTTTTAGTAATTTAAAAATAAAAATAATATTACATGAATTTTGTATGAAAAACTAATTATTATTTATGTAATTAAGTGTCATTTTGTGCTTTCCTACTATACAACTAATCCTTTCCGAAAGTTTGCATTTTATTAACCGTCTTTTTGGAATTTTAATCGCAACAACCAATTTTTTGTGTAGTGTTTGCATGTTTAAATGTTGTATGTTGATTTGGGATTGTGTCTCACCTAATCAGATAGATGATTAATATAGTGTGAACGCTCTCTACTTGGATGAATTTCTGTATGTATGTCTTTCACATTATATGTGTGGTCCTGTTCTCTTCTTGTTTTTTGTTATCACATTTCTCTCAATGTCTGTGTAGCTGTTCTTTTATATATCTTTGGTGTAGGGAATGAGTATGTTTTATGTGTGGATTCATTTTTTGTGGCCATTATCTTTCATAATTTATTCCTTGGTCTGTTGTTTTTTTACGATTTATGTGTGTCTATATGTCGTATATATTTTTTTGTTGTATTTTTTATTTTTCTTTATAATTATGCGTTACAATAAAAAGACATTCGGAAAGAAGAAAGAAGTAGTAAGTCAAGAGATGAAAGACAGTGATTTATATTCCCCCGTCATTCTTTTCCCAATTTCAAATAATAATTTATCATAATCAAATTGCCATAGACAATTATAATTACAAATATAAATTTAAATTAAAAAAAA
The DNA here is from genome assembly GCA_001938485.1 of Girardia tigrina. Lineage (NCBI taxonomy): Eukaryota > Metazoa > Platyhelminthes > Tricladida > Dugesiidae > Girardia > Girardia tigrina. The sequence goes on along the minus strand of MQRK01233142.1, from coordinate 17,695 downwards.
TCATTAGAAATTTATGATTCCTAATTATTACGCCTACGAAGATTTTGACAATTATTATTTTGAATAAGACTAGACCTTACATTTACTGCATTTGTGGTTAAATCTATATCAATATCAAGTATCCGATTGTGAGTAACTGTTATATTAATTACTATTAATTAGTTGATTAGTTAAACGAGATTCGAGTTCATCTACTTGTTGAATTAATATTTTTTTTATTCATTCAAGCTAAACAGGTTCATCCAACTAATACCGAGTTCGATTAACCTGGTTACGTTTATTTTTATTTACTAAAGAAAAAAATAAAGTATTCACATCCCGGTACATTGAGGGACGAAGCCTTTATTTTTTTATAATTAATATTTTAATTCTTATAATCTGAAACTAATTTATTCACATTTACAATAATGAAAATTAAAATTTTGAACATTAATCTAAATTTTAATAAATTAGTTTGAGATTATAAGAATTAAAATTTTAATCATGCATCTCATTAGGAGAGACACAATCACAAATCAACACACAACATTTAAACAAGCAAACACTACACAAAAACATCAACACACCAAAATTTCCTCACAATAACTATAGTTACAATTTTAATTGTCATTACTTAATTTTTAAGGTATTAAGTTTCCATTTCTTCAATGTGGTTTAAAGTTCAAAGTGAAAAGTTCACATAAATAGTTTTTCAATTTTCAAATTAAATATAAAACATTTAAGTCAATGTTCTGTTTTGTTCTACCTATGAACAAGTGTAATGTATTTTATAACAGTTTTTCTATTTTCAAATTTATTTTTTTATCTTTAGTTGGGTTAAAAATTCTGAAAAAATAAAATTTTGTTTTACGTATCCAATATATTTATATTGTTTGATCTATTTGTTTTGGTAAAATGGGTGAGGTATTTATTGAATTTATTCTATTTTCAAATTTATTCTTAAAATACTAATTTTCAGTTGAAAATACTAATTTTTTGAACTTGTCAAAAAGATCTTGAAAATTTTAAATAAATATGCAGGAGAATTTCCATTTCTAAAAAACCAAGCAGGACTCTGAAGTCAATTTCAAACATTACAATGCTTATAAAATGGCTTGAGTTAACTGCAAATTCATGCCAATATTTTTAAGACTTGCTTAAATGAATTATGATATTTTTCTAAATTTTTAATGCTTCGTGTATGAATTAAATGTAAAAATGAAAAAGTAAGATTTTTATTATACATTTATTAACACAAATATTTACACAAATTCTTTTTTATCCCTTCAGTCACCATGTATATCTTTTTTTCAATATACAATCCTTGAAATATTTATTGACGTGTCGGTAGTGATTTCTCATGTCCCTGTTTTCTTCTTTTGCCGCCATAGCTTCAATTTTTTCTTTTAAAGTGGCTTGTCTTTCTTGCTGACTGATCGACAATAGGTCTGAATAATTAATCATCTCTGTCTTCATACCATTTTTAATTTGGCAAAGAAGGCCTATATTGGCTTGAGGAATGGAAAATAAGGGCGCAAATTTTTAATCTGAAAATTTGAGGTAGTATTGCCATGAATTCGTGCATTATCGTGAATCAGAAATGTGGTGTCCCGGGAAAAGTACTTGATAATTCACCGATAAAGGACTGATAATTCACGTGGTCTGCGCTGCCACTGTAAAATTTTTAAAGCAATGGACCATGCTTTCCGATTACCATAATTAGCGACACATTTTTGCTCCTGTTTGTTGGAATGACTGTATAGGTCGGTAATTCTCTATTCGATCATCCGAATTTCCGAGTGGTTCATAAATTAAAGCCAATTTCGTCAATGAAGATACATTGACTCATTCGCCAACCTTCATCGAGAAATCGGCCGACATATTACTCCTTACTCATAAAGTCTAGAATTCTTTTCTTGAACAAAGCCCTTGATTTTCTACATTTCGTAGAGTTGTAGATATGTTAAAATAGGATTTTCTCAATTTAATGTAAAAAATTAATTTATGCAAAAATAAAATAAATTTTACTGTAGGTCTATTAAAATTTAATTTAGAGTCAATAAAAAGATTTATTATAAAGTAAATTTTAATTTTGATATAAATATTTAATTTAAGTAAAAGAAAGAGGAATATAAAGTTTAATATTTAATTTTTGAAATTAAAATAAACTAAACTATTATTTTGTAACTTTTATCTAAATATAAATTTAAAACGATTAAATTGAAGTAAATTAAAATGTGATTTTAATTTTTTTTTGAAAATGTGATTTTATAGAAATTGAAATGTAATTGAGAAACGATTAAATTAAAATATAAAATAAAATGGAAATTTAATACAAATGAAAAAAAATATTTGTGACAAAATTTTAATAAATAACTTTATAATTTTAATAAATGAAATAACAATATCTATATTTATTTATAATGGTTTGTGTAAAAAAAAGAAAGTGCTTAGGTTCCTCCTGAATTATTATTTTCTGGTGTAACAATTTTTCAAAAACGAAATTCGAATATTATGAAAATAAAAGCAAAGTTTAGTAAAAATTAAAGGCTCAGTATAAATTTATAAAAATAGATATGAATTACAACAACTTTCACAAGAACATAAAGTATATTAATTTACAATTTTTCATTCTAGTATTTATAAGCCTCACAATTACACAAAATATGGACGTATTATGTAGCGTAATTGTCCAATATTTAAATTAGAAAAATAATCAACAATGAATAAATTTATTATAAATCTGAAATTCTCTGTCGGAAAATAATAATAGTTTCTGATTTAAATCTACTTGTTCCGAATTCTCTACTAAATAAAACCTATAATTTTATGCAAATATACTCCAAGCTGATGGCAAATTCAAACATAGACTGAAAGAATAATTAATGCAATTGAGTTATGACTTTCTTCTGACTAAGATTTAACTCATTGATGGCGAAATTGTCAAAATTTTTAATAATTAATGTATTAAGACATTCTATTTAAAAATATATTGATGGATCATAGATTAAAAATAAATTTTCTTAAAGCTTTTTAAGAAATTGGTTATTAAACATGTTTCGGAATTTCATATACCATTCTCTACAGCAAGTATAATTTAATATTTGTAAGTTTTAATGTTAGTTTTATAAAAAGTTAGTTTTTAATGACATGATTCTTTTTATTAATCAGTTTTAGTGTGTTATTAATAATGATTTGCAGAATTACCGCTCATTATGTGAATCAAAGCTCTTGTGTAAAATAGAAAAAGGAAGCTTTTGTGAGGAAAATTTAGAGAGGGTATGATAAAGTGCCTATTTTGCAGAGTTTGGAGTTTGTCTTCCAATTTTGAAAACGCAAGTCAAAATATTCTTCGAGTACGCTTGAGAGATAACACGTTCACAAACAAACAGATAGATCATAACATAACGGTTACATTAGACAAATTATGTGCACAAACAAGAGTTAAGAAAGGACGAAATGAATAAAACATTGAAGAGAACAAACAAATAAATTAAAGAATCATTTAAGAAGAGTGTTTGCAAGAATGTAAGTAGTGTCAAAGTGGTTTCCATGACATCCAAACTTCAAAGCTTCCTCTCAAAAAAATCGAAAACGATTTGTGGATTACAAGCTAATCTGGTTAATAAATTTAATTGTGATTGGTGTAAAAACTCGTTCATTTGAGAGACAAATTGTACTTTCTCAAAACCCGGATTAGTGAGCATTCACAATTAAGTCGATCGAATGAGGTTCTTCATCATTTGTTATATTGTAAAAAATAAAATTTATTCTGTTTCAAAGGATTAGTTTGCTATTATACAGAAGGGGTTTGATTCGCATTATGAGTGGAAGATCTGCAAATCATTATTGATGGACACTACAACCGATTAATAAACATTCAAAATGGACAAAGTGAAGCCTTTTCAAATCTTAAAATCTTTAATGAAATTAAAATTCTTTTCCCATTAATATCCAATGATATCTTGAAATATTAAATTGTTGACTAAACGAACGGATGATGAATTGCAAAAAGGGAAATGTCGATTCGTTTTGTATTGACGACTTGTCCGATCAAATCGAGTGTGATTTGGAACCGTTTCTAATCAGTGAAATGAAATAGAGAAATATTCAATTCTAACAAGTAACGTTTATTAACCATTGAGGTGCTAGCCCCCGGGACGAGCGATAGTGGCCAGTATCTCTTTATTGTATGGGAAGTAATCGAATGATGAAGTCAATCGGTCGATTAAGTGGGCGCCACAAACCGGTCGAGCCTGACGGTCACCGGTTGGCGGGTGGATAAGCGTTGAACTCCCGTACCGTCTCTCCGCTCTATTGCAGTCTCCGCAGCTCAGAATGGCGGTTAATGTGACCATTGAACTCTTGAAATCGTAGAAAGAAATAATGTTGAATCCACCGAAAATTATAAAATGAATTTATTTTTATAAAGAAATAAATTAATGCAGTCAAAGTTAATTGTAATCAGTTTGAAAAACAGTTGAAATCTCTATTTATTAATTAAAATTTTTCACACGTAAATTGTATATTTCAACAATTGTCATTTTTTTATTTATCACCACAACCATAAACAAATTATTAGAAATTCGAGTGATCTACATTTCAATCTTTGATTTAATTCGCGAACGTTATGAGATTGTCAATTATGAGTTGAAATAAATTTGTTAGATTGTTGATCCCGTTCAATACATTGAGTTTTCTCTCAATCTCACCAATTCTAATTAAAAATATCTCTTTTCGATGACACCGGAAACTCGTTCGACAGTCATGATGTGGTTTTTAAGTTCCATTTGAATATCAACACCAAGCACGGTGAGAATAAATTTACTGATATTCATTTGCGATGTAGTAACCCCCAACCAGCGCCACCGATCCGCTATTAAGCAAATATTGTTTAAAATTATTGAAATTGTATATAATCTTTTATTGCTTGTCTTTTGTAATTATTTGCTATGGTTATCTGCAAAAATGCAATGTATGATCAAAAGTATTCATTTATCATTGATGTGCAAGTTCTTTTGTTAATAATTTTACAATAGATCTATGCAAATAGCTTAGAACGACAATTATTATGAAAATAAGACTATGAAAAGGATGTCACCAATTAATAAAAATTTGAGATTGTAACTACAAATTGATATGCGTCTATCTAACTTCTATATGTAATTAGTTTTTAATAAAAACAGAAATTTGGTTTTTTAATGTTCATAACTATGTTAAGGTGATTTTGTTTTTTACATGAACGAGTGTTAAACTATATTCCAATATTTGTTAGAAAATTGTTAGTTTTTTTATTTAAATATCATTTCAATTTTTTTATTTTTCTTTGAGATAAAGATTGTTAATACGTAATAGTTAAAATTTTGGTTTATGAGATTTAGAAAAATAATTAATTAAAAAAATTGAAAAACTTTGCCTTCATTTTTTATGGTGTTTGCTTATGATTTTGGTGTATATAGATCTATATAAACAGCATGTTTTCATTTTCTATTTTATTCACTTATATATGGAAAAAGAAATAAATAAATCAAAGAGAATTTCCTTTATAGAAAATTATACAATTGTTTCTTCGACTATGTGGTGATGTCATTCCTCACCACATTCAGTAATATTGAGCTTCAATGATGTCACATATAATGACATCACTAGAGTTCAAATTCCGTTGATTTCATATGTCATGACATCACCGGAATATGCAATTGCGTAAACTGGCCCAGAGTATATTATATAATTTTGTCTTAATATTAAAGAGCGAGGATTTCCAAGTTTAATTGGTTATCAAACCCCGATCAATATTTTATTTCATAAATTTTATTTCTTAGTTTATGTTCTTTACAGACTAAATTGGTCCAGTCAATTTTATTTTGAAAATTATTAAAATAGACTCTTAAAAAAATTGAAAATTCTTATGTTTAAAATTTGATTCGACTGTTTGAAGAATTTTAATTATATTACAAACAAAAAAATTGGAAAAAAACGTACCATTAAAAAATATTAGGTTGTTCGATATGAAACGGGTCAAAATTAAAGTAAAATGTAAATCGATTTTTTTTAAATAATAACATTTTATTTTTAATCAAAATATCCCCCCATGTTGTCAACACACTGTTGCCATTTCAATGGTAACACATTTAACCCTTTAGTATAAAACACTGTTTCACGAGAGTCAATGAATTCTTGAAAAGCCGTTTTCACAGCCCCCGAAGAAGTGAAATTTTTCCCCGACAAGAAGTTGTCCAAGCTTTGGAAAAAGTGGTAGTCCGTGGGTGCGAGAT
>MQRK01233141.1:5161-19731 GCA_001938485.1 Girardia tigrina | reverse complement strand
AAGTAAATAAATTTGTGTTACTGAATTCAAAATGTTCAAAAGTGCAAATCTTCTATTTCTAAATGATAAAACTGAAGAAATAATACAAAATATTTGGTGTCTCAATTTAATCGACTATACAATTTCATGCCTATTATGAAAGAAATTAGTGTCAAAAGAATCTGCACAAGTGAATTATCGAACATCTATCGCAGCACAGATGCACCAATTCTAGCAGATGTTGTCACATTCATGGGTATAAGTTCACATTTTACGACACAGAACACAATTGTAATGCAAAAACCAAGAGCTAACGAGTTATAGTGGTCATTCAATAATTAATTTGTTTGAAAATATATTTCAAATTAATAATAAATAACTGACAATGATTAATTACAATTAATAATAATAATAAATAGAAATTAACCATAATGTTTTCCAGTAGCATTGTCGCTACAAATTCCACATAACTGAAGACTGAATTTCCCAGACTTTACTGGAACGCACTTTTTCCTAGGAGATGGACCAATTATAGGCAAAATGGTTTTCGTTTTAGAAATTCTCTGAGATGTGTTTGGATTAGAAATGGAATTCATGTTCATGTTTGCATTGCTTGTAGACATTAGTAAGATCGATTCATGTTGAGAATTTTGATCATTGTTAATCACCGGGTTGTCAACATAACTATTATGATTATTATTTGTGTTTAGAAGCAATGATAAATGAGGTTTCATGCTTTGAAATTCATTTTGTGAAATTATGTTTAAAGATTCGGAATTAGCATTAGAATACGAAGAATTTAAATAATAATTGTCTTTGTTTAAGATATCAGTTATAAGAAAAAATTTATTGTCTTCAGTACAGGAATTAATTTTACTGTATTTGGCCAGGGTTATTGCATCAGTAGAATTACAAGAAAGACTGTTTGTATCACCAGGATTATATACGTTGGACAGAACCATTATATCGTCATTGACTATTTCATGTTTAAATTTACCATTCCTTTCGAACTCATCTGTAATTGAAATAAACATAAATTGCAATATATTCTATGAGATATATATATAGCATTTCTTTTTCGGATTTCACCAGACACTATAATTTATTTGAATTTATTTTTAAAAAAATTATAAAATCTCTAAAAGTTCCCATCTTCTAATTTGTTAAAGTAATCATAACCTGATTTATAACTTCAATTATAATAGATTCAAGAGAATTTGGTTATCAATTTGTTTGCTATATTTTAATACTATACGCAAGGTTTTGTGTTGTTCTATCAATTGTAATTTACTAATCTAATTATTTTTAAAAACATCTATAGAAATTACCTCACGCTCTGTAAAATGCACATAGAACTTCAAAATGTGAAAATGTGTAACCTTGGAGATAAAACGTTATGGTAGTTAACTTTTTAAATGGACATCTAACTTGAAATCGATTTCCGATCAAGATTTGAAGATAAATTGTTCAATATTTCATTATTAAACAGAGGGCATTTTTAAATATGAAATAACATTTTCATGAATTTGGTTTCATAAATATGGATACAACGTAATATAACATACTAAAACCGTACTAAATTTGTTGTTTTATACTACCGGACAACTGTTAAGGTTGATACCATACCATATGAAAAAGTACTGACACAGTATGAAAAACCTAATAGCGTTACTGATTTTAATACGAAACATTTGCCTTTATTTTGAAATTATATTTAAAACGAGAACAAACACTAAAATGACAGTTATCATTGTAAAATCAAAGAAGGGTACCTTTTAAGAATACTTTTTAATCAAATATTGATTTTATATTATTATTTTGCTTAGCTAATATTTTTCAATTTATTTCTGCTAAAATTCGCAAAATATATTCTCTTTTATTTTTAGTAATTATGTTTTATACATGATATTGTTTTTTTATTATTGTAAGTGGATTAATTGAGTTCGATTAACTGATGTAAGAATGTAAATCGTAAGTCGGTAGACTATCTACTGCACAAAGAAAAGAATATTAAATAATTAAACGAAAAAAAATACGACGTTAGGTGGGAGCGAAACACTCTTAGTGATAATTTTCAGTGATTTCAAAATAATAACAATATGTTAAAGTTCTTTGATAAGGAGTGCTGGACAACTCGCCGAAACTTTTAAACAAAGTTACATAACTTTTTAATTACGTTGTGTAACTTCTCAATAACTTCATTACAGCAATAAATTTTATTATGAACTTTGAAAAATTTCAAGTCAACGAGTTGATCATACTTGTCAAAGGTAGCTATATGCTTAACTTTGACAAGAAATTTGAAGATAAGAAGAGATGGAGATGTAGAAAACGAGGCTGTCTTGTTTACATTTTTTGGAAGTGAGAACATTTCTAAATTCTCAAAATCCCGAAAAAGCAGTAATACAATTACTAAAATTAAAATCTAACCTAAAAATAAAAGTTACGAAAGAGAAAACTTGTGCTATAATAGTAGAGGATACTGTAAAGAAGTCTGATCAATCCTTAGAAAATGTAATTAATTCAAAATATATGAAAAAAATTATTACAAGAGAAAGAAACAGGGTTAATGGTATAAATATTGTTAAATTTAATGACATTCCTGAAATATTAAAGAAGAATCATTAAGGAAATTATTTTTTGATATTCGACTTTGGGTTTGAAGAAAGGGATAGAATTGCAATATTTAGTTCACATTTTAAAAAATAATTATTGAGAAATCGAAAGTTTGGGTTATGGACACAACTTTCAAAACAACACCTTCGGATTATTATCAGTTACTTGTAATACATCTTCTTACCTTTGCAAAACATTTCCAGGTTTTTATATATTGATGAGTAATAAATCTGCTACCTCAAATAAGAAAGTATTTTCGTACATATTCAATTTAGATGTAATATCCGAGACAATAATTACAGGTTTTGAATTAGGACTCCAGACTGCAATTGATAATGAAGTTTTATATTCCCGTCTTAATTATTGTTTGTTCCATTATTCACAATCAACTTTAAAATATCTTATCTCATTCTGATATAAAAAATAAGTCACACAAGAATTTTACCAATATGATAAAAAACATTTTCTGTTTACCATTTTGGCCGATTTCGAGAATTTTCGAAGCATTTACAGAAATTGAAGAGAATCTTATAATTTTAAAGGATTTAAACCCTGAAAACTTGATAAAATATTTTAGACAAACTCATTTAGGCCACTAAGATAATCAGGGAAATTATGTATCACCCGAGTGATTAGTTATAAAGTGGAATTGTGTAGAGGGTTTTGGCTAATATTCTACGGACAACTAATAATGTAGAAAGATGGAATAGACGTTTTAATTTATCTTGTGTGATATCCCATCCAAACATCTCTATAGCAGTTAGCCCATTAAAGGATGAAGAAAAAATAGATAGAATACAAAATATGTCGAATTATTAGAGTTGACTTGTCCTTAGAAAGACAATTTAGTATATTTTAAAGCGCTTGGAAAACTGCTTACATGGAATTATGAATAAAGTTTTATTTATTGTTTTTTAATTTTTTGATCTTTTATTTTTTTCGGCGAATTGTTCATTTTTTTACTCAGCAAGTTTTGAATTTATTTCCTATATACAGTTATATAATTTAATTTAAGTTTCGGCAAGTTGCTCCGCACCGCGTTAAGTGGGAGCAAAAGACTCTTGGTGATAACTTTCAGTGATTTTGAAATGATACCAATGTTAAAGTTCTTTGATTAGTAGAATAATAATAGATAAATACAAATGATAGATAACATATTAATTTCAAGAAGCGAAAATTTTTTTCAACCAAGAATAAATAATTGAGATAATAATATTTACACGAACAATGTAGTTATAATAAAATTACAGGAATAAACTTAAATTTAAAACAACGTTAAAAGTTTTGTTCAACAGAAAATGATTTATTATGTCATATTTCGGCTTGTAATATGTACACTACTTGATTGAATGTTTATATGTAAAATTGGACAATAAAATTCTTTCCTTGTCGAGAAGTGTCCTTATTTCTACTGAAATATATATATGGGAACCCTATTATTTTGTTAATTTTTTATAAGAGTTCGAGAGAATTTAAAATAAATTAATTAGTCTTCCTCAATATCTTATTCCTAGATCTCGAAGCAAAATCAATTGCATCAGTAACCGTTATATTTTTACTGCAATAGAAGAATTGTAATAAACTGAAGACTAATCCTTCTGATAAAAGACCAAAAATATTTTAATTATAGTATTTTTCAATGGTTGTATAATACTCGTGCAATTCGTGGAAAGTTAAATCAATTTTACATTTGCGAATTGATCATCATCCAATAGATTTAAATTGATAAAAACTTGATAACGGTTAGGCTTTACTTAACACACCTAGACATTTTTTAGGATTATGGTTAAGGTTTAGGGTCATGCATATGATTTAAGGTTAGTGTTTATGGTTAGAGTTGGGATTTAGGATTAAAGTCAGGTTTAGGTTTAAGGTAGCGGTTCTCAACCTCTTTAGTGCCACTAACTTTTTAATACAATTACCAATGTTGTGACGACCCCCAATTGTAAAATTATTTTTGTCAATAGGCCTAAGTACCTATACTATTGCTACTCAATACTGTTATCAATCGTAATGTAAATATCGGAAATGTGGAAAAAATTTTACTATACAGTTGACATATGAGAATACTGTAAAAACACCAAATTCAAAAGAATCAACTAATGAGAGTTGAATTTGATGTCTTTACTATAAACAGAACTACAGATAAAAATATAAAGTTAAATTGGTTAACTAAAACTTTTAATATAATAATAACAATTGTTACGATTCGAAGGAAATGTTCAGAGCAAAATTTGGACGATTTCTGATTGTTAATTGTTACGATCGAAAGAAATGTTTCGAACAAAATTTGGACGATTCTGATCGTTAATTGTTACGATCGAAGGAAATGTTTCGAACAAAATTTAGACGATTCAGATTGTTCTAAATTGTTGCGATCGAAGGAAATGTTCCGAACAAGATTTGGTCGATTTCTGATTGTTTTGTGAACCGGAGATATTGTATTGAATCTTCGTTAGCAATACCAACAGAAACGATAATTTCTACTAAATTAGTATTTTCAATTTGAGTTCAAATTCAAATTTCTGAATTGATTTTTTTTAACCTTTATTTCTATTATATATAATTTTATAATTAACTTTCGGTTATCGACTGAAATTAATTTCGGATTAAAAAATAAACTTCTCCAGATTTATAGAAAGAAATCTTTTGAAGAATGTCTTGGATGAGTTTCTGTTTTCTTTCTTTTCCTTGTTTCTTTTTTTACTTGGAAATTAATTTTGTCATGACTTAAATGAATTGATTTACTTGCAAAGAAAAAAATGACTGTTAATAAATAATAATAAAAAATCTTTTATACATAAAAACATTATACATAAACTGCTGGCAGTAAAAATAACCAGAATAATACAAATAACAGAAAGCAATACGAGTAAAAAAAATATCGCATAACTAAAAAAAATCAGATATCCGCTCGTTATTTCATCACTCGTACATAGGTGTCCCACGAAAAAAAAAATCAACAAAATAAGTAAGGCATTACATATACAAACCAAAAAACACATTTTTTCAATGGTCTTGGGCGACCCCTGGTAAATCTTCATTCGACCCTCGACGAGGTCGCGACTCACAGGTTGAGAACTGCTGGTTTAAGGTTTTGGATTAATTTGTAAGGATATGGTGTAGGGTTATGATTAGAGTTATGGTTTCTGATTATGGCTTTGGGTTAGAATTCAAGTTTCGGGTTAGTGTTAAGATTTATGGTTAGTGTTTAGGGTAAAAGCTAGAGTGTAAGGTTTATGGTTATTGTTTTAGGTTAGAGTTAAAGATTAGGTTTTTGGTTACAGTTTAGGAATACGGTTAATGGCTAATGTTAGGGATAGAAGTTAGTAGTGAAAAGTAAAACCAAGTTAATCATTTTTTTGTTATATCCTAAGTCGTCGATAATTACTGAATGAGAACTTTAAGAAATTGTCTATATCCAAAACATGTGAATCAGAAAAACAAATGCCCAACAATCAATCAGAAGCGATTACCCTTGTTATTCGAGCACCAGTTATCATGGATCTGAGTCTCGTTGAAGATATCATCTAGAGAAATTCGACAGACACACAAATGTTACGTTATAACCGATTGATTATTTAAACTCTCACCAATATTGATCGATTCTAAATCGACGTTTTCAATGTCGTAATTCAATGGACTGAGAGCTAAATCTTTATGGATTGTCGAAAAATCGGTTTGGTAATTTGATGTCGACTGACAATCGAAGATTTCTTTCGGTTCACATTTAACAGAAATATTTGGATTTTTGAAAACATTTTCACTCATGCCAAAATACTCAATTAATTATTTCATTAAATTCGGATTACCAAATTCAAATACGTTTGTTCTTTAATGAATTAATTAAATGAGAAATAATCAATCAAACAATTGTAACGAAGAATTAACATAAAAATTATATTTACCCTTTTCAATTTTATCGGTTTTTATGAAACTTTAAACAATACAGTTAAATTGGTAAACAAATTTATTTAAACAAAACAAACACAAATCAAATGAATTAAATTTTACTCGAAAAAATTTACGGATTTAGGACTGTTAATTTTAGTTTTTTTTATTATTTTAGTTTTTTTTAAACAATTTATGAATTGACTTATTATTAAAAATTAAGTTACATAAAATAGTTAATTATTTCTTATTCAAAATTTATGTGAAAAATCATAAAATACTTTAAAATCTAGATTATTGATGACATTATCTGGCCAGCGCTTTACTATTTTGGGCCAATAATAATTACAAAGAGTGGTTGGAAATTATATAATCTAAATATATATTAAAAGCCAAATATGTTTGCATGTTCAATTTAAAAACATTACATATCTTGCTAATGTAATTTCACGTTTTAATAAATACGACATCATTTTTCCATTCTTTTATTAGCTTACTTTCTAGGTATATAGGTATATATGTATCTAGTGAATTTAGAAACCTATTTAGAAGTACTTTTCCTCAATATATTTTCCTTAAACTTATAGAACTTACTCATTTTCGATGACAATAAAGAAAAATTTGAAAATTTGATCGACAAAACTTTTTAAGGTCTCAGAGTAGGATCAAAAGGGTTCCATCGGAGTTCCTGAACAATATTATTTGAAAAGGATCTACTTATAAATTATAAGTAGTTTATATAAAACAAAAAAAATAAAGATCTATAAGCATTAATAAATTAATACTTATTGATAAACGTAAAAGTATTTTCCCTTCTACAAAAGAAATGATGCGACAGTAAAAAATGATTTGAAAATAAAGAGTTACAATTCGAAATATGAATTGAAAATACCAAATGTGAAGGAAATGCTTAACAGATTAAATTAAGTAAAACACTCAAGCACAATCGATTTAGGAAACGCTTTCGATAAAATGAAGCTATATAATGAATAAAAAACTAAAAGACATTTTCAACAAAGAATAATTCGTACTATTTTAAGATTGTGCTGTTCGGAGTTGCAACGGAACCAGCGACGTTTCCAGACTTGTTAATAATCTAACATCGATACAATGTACAGAAATTCATGGGAAATGTATGAGAAATGTCACAATATGCACGAAGAAATCAAGAAAGGGAAAACTAAAATAAGAATATTGACATTAGACGAAGAATCAAAATGATTCAGATGGTAGAAAGATAATGACTAAATAAAACAAATTAAAGAAAATATCAGAAAAAGGAAAACGAAGAAATGGATAATGAAAGATGATATCGTAACGACAATGAATAATAAATACTAGATCTCGATAAGCAATGATAGATAATCGATTTGAATTTTTTTAAGAATTAAGTATTGAAATTGGTATACACTTGGAAACTCAAGGGTTATGAATTGCCGCTTAATGTCAAACTGTTCAAGCAGACGAATAAAAAAGTTTTTCATCATTATAAATGAATATTATTTATCAAATGAAAATGTTTGTAAATATAAAATTTGTAATAATCCATTGTACAAATTATTGAAAGTTAAATAGCTTTTATTGAAAACTTAATCAGTCTCGAAATATATTACAGAAAAAAATGTACTTAAAAGAATGGAGTAGAAAGTAATTAGCACTAATGTTTCCAAACTGATTAAACAGGAAGAATATTAATTGGAGATAATCAATAGTAAAATTATAAAAAGAAATCGTTAAATAGACTCAATGATCGATTCATCATTAACGATCAGTCAAATATGTCACTAAAAAAGAAAACCTACAGTTATAAAAACTAGAAAGGCTTAATGACAAGACATAACATATTTTCTCTCCGGTAACCTTAGTTTTGTTATTTGCTTTCATTGGTTTTTTATAGTACATCCAAATAATTGTAATTATTTAATATAATATTGTTGGGTTTCCGAGGAAAAGGTATAAACTTCTTTGAAGACTCAACAAAAATAAGTTATTAACTGGTTCACTCTTCTAGGTGGTTTGCTTAGAAAAGTAGGTCGATGATATATACCACTGTGACTGAATTTGGTTATGCATAACGTGTAAACTTTACTAGTTTAGAAGAGTAGTTCTTTAACAATTTATTTTATTCAATAAATTAGGATAAATGCTAAGATTTTTATTTTATTAAAATTTGATTTCTTATTAACAATTTACAAATAATATCTATATTTATAAATTCAAAATAACCTTTCGCAAAAATTTACCTGTTAGGAATTAAAAATGTTAGGAAAATTTTTGAAAGAAGGTTATATTAAATATGTACAAATTAAAATCTTTATATAATTAAATGTAACGTTTGAAAAAAAAATAAAATTACTAAAATTAAGAAGATCAATTGAATTGCTAATGATATTTTTTGAGAGTTTTAATATAATATAAAAAGTAAAAAAAAGTGTATAATTTTTATGTGAAACGATTTGAAAAAAAAGTAATAAAATTAAATGGAACGATTAAATATTTTAAAATGTTATCGTAATATAAAATTAATTTATATAAGTAATTAAAAAATCAAATATGAATATTTATAATTATTTT
The DNA here is from genome assembly GCA_001938485.1 of Girardia tigrina. Lineage (NCBI taxonomy): Eukaryota > Metazoa > Platyhelminthes > Tricladida > Dugesiidae > Girardia > Girardia tigrina. Next base: position 10,671 of record MQRK01233141.1, on the reverse strand, counting down.
TTATCTATATCGGTTTAAGATTTATAAAACAAATAATTTCTCAAAAAAAAATAAATTTGTTTAAATATTAGATTTAAACATTTTTTGTAGTATAATAAAAGTTTTAATGTCTGCTACTAATAATTCTGACGATGTTACAAGAACCACTAATATGGCGGCCTTTGCCACAAACTCGGACCAATTAATCTCCAGATTGATTCCGGAGCATTTTAAACGGGATGACGATGTCGAAGTATTTATTACGAGTTGTAATAGAAATTTTAAAGCAGAAGGAGTACCCGATAATTTTAAAGAGAAATTGGTGGTGACTTTGCTTTCGAGGGAGTTAATCCCGGTATACGAAAACACGAGATCTTCAGAAAGAGGTTTTGAGAACAGGTTACGAAAAGAGTTTCAAAAAGAAAGATCCCAAATGGATGTTCTAAGAGAAGCCGTAGAATTTCAAAGAACAACTGAGACGACAGCAGATTTCTTTGCTAAAGCAAGGAAGATGGCTGAAGCGATGGACAGTCGAAGAAGTGGAAAAATGCCTGTTATTAAATTCTAATAATGATAACGAAACAAAGAAAGAAATAAAAATGAGGGATATCCAAGAAAAAGAAGAGATAAAGAAAATTATTAAAAAGATGGATGAAGTCAAGTCAGAAATAAAACAGATCAATGCCATAAGACCATCTTATCCCAGTGCTGTACATCGTAACAAGCTAGTAAACAGTAGAGTTCCGATGAGAAATGGACCGAATAGAGAACAGAAAACCTGCTGGAATTGTAATGAAGTAGGCCACGTGAGAGCCCAATGCCAGAAAAGCGCGAGGTGACATGTTTCGGATGCGGTCAAAAAGGCCACATCAGGCGTGAATGTCATCTACAATGCAAAAGATGTCAAAAACCAGGCTATAGAGCGGAGGAATGTTATACAAAAATTCGAGATAACGTCTCCAGGTTTAACAATCATGAAAAATCGATGAAAAAACAGTTTCCACGAAATGACAGACAACCAAGAAGGGACGGAAGATCAAATCAGTATTCGAATGACTACTACCGAGGCATAGCAAGAGGACGAGAACTGGCTGCACTGGAAAAAGAAGACAAAGATTGCTTGGAAAAAAAACGAAGAGAGCCAAGTCGACGAGGAACCGATTTTGGCGATGGAGTAAGTTTTGTAGATCTTAAACCGAATTGTATAAGTAGTATATATGATTATTATAGTAAAAGTATGTATAAAAGTAATAATGATATAAAAAATAATAAAAATATAAAAATAAATAATAAACTTATAAAAAAATTAAATAATGACATTATGAAAGAAAAGAAACAAGAAGCAGTAAAGAGAGAGGTAGACACATAGGATGAATATAAAATAGACGAAAAAGGATCGACGAAGAGTAAATTTAGAGAGGAAAGTATTTACGAAAACCTTCAACTAACGGAGAAAACAGTACGATGGATGAAGAGTTCATCAATAGAGACACAAACAGGTGATGCAAAGATGATTATGGCGTTGGCAGATAAACAAGGGAAAATTTTGTATGACAGACTTCAAGGACGTCAGCATAACAGTAAGTATAGAAGAAAAAGATATCGAATGTTTGATGGATACAGGAGCTGCTATGAATGTGATAACAGCAGAATTAGCAAGACATTTCAAGACAGCAACGATTAACAGCACTAATCAAAGACTGACAGCAGCAAACGGCGCACAGATGAATGTCGTGGGAGAGTTAGAAGTTATAGGGTAAAACAGACTAAAAATTGTAGTGATAGAACCACTAAGACCTCAAATGATAGGAGGTGTACCTTTACAACAGTGTTTCGGTATAGGACTTCGTTGGCTAACGGAAATAGAAAGAGAAAAGGATGAGTTTCATAGAGTACACCTAATTTATGAAGTAGAAGCAAAATTTGGAGATAAAATAACAGATGACCAGAGACTAAATGAAGCAAAGAAACATATAGATATGAACGGAAGCTATGAATTAAAAGAATTAATCATAAAAAATTCTAATTAATTGTTGTTTGGTAAGTATCACTTACCAAGTAAACAAATCAATTTAAAAAATATGATATTAAGATATAAATAATTATATCATTTTAGATTAAGCTTTAATTAAAAATATTACCAATTAAATTTAAAGCGTTATTTTAGAAAAATATTACAAAAATTTAATGATTGCTTATTTTTTACCTCAATTTGAAATTCCCAATTAACTCCGTCAAAACCAATTTGCCAAAGTAATTTCTCGATCCAAAAATTTAGATTAATCCCGTCAAAAGTTTTTAATTAGATTTAATAACAGCTCGAGGGCTTGAAAACTTTCTCTGACTAATTTTTCTTACACGACTTCCGTTAAAAAATTATTACAATCGCGGAATTATTTATGCTCTCCAAAAATTTGGAATTAATACTTTAATTCTTCTGGTCCACTTAATTCTTCTTTAAAATTTACAATTTATCGTAAGATCTCGTACCTTAAAAAATTCTAAGTTTATTAATTGTTATTTTTTCGGTCACCTTTTTATTTGTCTCTAGTCCTTATGGACTTTACTTTGATTTTAATGGGTGATCGAACTTTGACTCTTAATGAGTAATTTGTTTTTTAAAATTCTAAATACTTTGGCTTCCAGGCCTTAAATTTTTATTATTTAAAATTTATAATTTAATGTAAATAATAATATTTATAATTAACAATATTTTTATTTATTTCTAAAATATAATAAAAACGAATAATAATAATCTATTATTATTCAAAAACTTTTATTTATGAAAATAAACCTAAACATAAATCAAAAATCAAAACACACAACATATACCCCAACAATTTAATGAAAAATATCGTCCGGTGAATTACATGTGATTGTAAAAAAATAAAAAATTAAAATAAATTTGGTTATGAGCGTAGACTATTGGAGGTCATTTGTCTATCTATAACTTTTAAATCTCTCTGTAAAACCTTTAAAAGTAAAATATAATATTATATAATGTATATTATTATTATACTTTATCTATTCATTGTATAGTTAATGTAAATGGTAGATAAAGAATGACTCCGTGAACGCTTCACATATATGTATGTATCTGTATTCAGTTTTTCCTGTAAGTTCGAATACCAATAGGATATTTTATATTTGAATATACACAGAGATCTTGGTGTATACATGTCTTCGATGACCCAATGGATCAGTATGAGCACCATCATGCCTTTAATAAGATATATTGGCGTCCCCATATTGTCCTACGCATCATACAAAGAATATAAGGAGTAATACTTCGAAAGGATTCCTCCACACTTTTACGTAATTCTTCATTATGTCTGCATCGTGGTTGAGAGACATGGGACATAATTACTTCCAACAATTAGTTTCTAGTGTGTTAAGATCCGAGCTTCGTGGTGGCCATTTCAATAGATCTGGACATATTTGGGAACCACACCCAATCCAGTGACCTTCCTCTGCAACTGAGGTATTAACTATTTTCGGTATATTTCAAAATAAAATTTTCAATGCATGTTCTCTTCAAAAATATGAACTGAACAGATACCGTGATGTTATTATGGCACATACCATAACATGAGGTGGGTTCCTCCAAAACTCTTGCGCATAATACCAGGCATGTACAGTTCTCTTATGTGAAGTATGATAAATCGCATATTCGTCAGAAAATAGCACACTTGAGTGAGAAACACCCTTTGGAAATCAAGCCAACAATGCACGACAAGCTACAGTTTTCTGTAGCTTATCGTTGTCATATTATTCATTCACAAACATTGTTCTAAATCCTTTCAATTTCAAATCTTTTTTAATCTGATCATGTATAGTTGATTGTGGTATATAAAATTCAGCTGCTGTTTTTCGAAGGAATTTAATTGGTGACTACTCAATTGATTGATCGACAGTGGCACATGTATCATCTCATGTGTTCTTACGCTGACAATATGGCCAATCTTTGACACTTCCATGAGGCTTATAAATGCCGCCTTATTGTCCATTTTTAAATTCCATTGAAAACAGCTTTAGTAAATGGAAGAATTTGGTGATCAGAAGCGCGAGTACTGCAATTGAAAAATCGAATTTAAAGCGCCTTCAATGAAATTAGTACATCGTATTGTAATGGATGCTACCTAAACATGTCTTCGAACCGAGAGATTATTGAATGTTAATAAATTTATTTTTAGCAGTTGTATTTATTCATATTTTGTACTTCTTATACTGTATATTCGTATATTTATAATTAATTAATAAGACACCATTTTGTAGAGTTCAAAAAATACTCAACGGATAATTTCGGAGTTTAATTTCATAAAAATATTGAAAAATTGACAAAGTAGAAGAAAATGTATTTAATTTAAATTTTTCACGAAAAAAGTGATTCAGATAAACAAATTGTTTTTATTACAAATTCTTATTAATTTTTATTGTGAACTGTTTTTATAAATATGAATATTGGATTTTAATATAGAGATATATAAATATTAATATTTAATTTTTTTTGGTCACTGCACTTATAGTATTCTTTTTTTGTTTGTGATTTATAATCGTACTAATTGTCTTAATCAAAGGCAACAACTTCGATTGCAAAAACGTCGAAATAGATCGAAAATCACTGTATCATTTTAAACTTATTTTAATGTATTAACTCAATTTTTTAATAAAAATATGCTTTAGTATCTATATAATTCAAATACAAAAAAATGATTTACAATATTTAAACTTATTGTTATATTATTACGATTCATTAATTTTAAAATTTTAATAGCTGTTTTATTTTTTTAAAAAACTGTTTGGAATTAATTATTTATAAAATCTTTAATATACAGAATTTCAAACTGACTTTAAGATTTAAAATTATCTGTTTTTTAAATTTATATTTCTGGCAACAAAAATTTCATTAATTTATTTTTCAGAATGACTTTTAAAATTAATCCAAAACATAATTATCCTTGGTTTTATATATTTCTTTTAAACCAATTATTTTAAAAGTCAATTATTTCATATTTAATTTCATTTAAAGTTTTTTTAACAAATAAAATTAATTATTTTTGAAAATAACTTTTTTAATAATAATTAATAATAATAAATAATTTTTTAAGATATTTTTACTTATAATTGTTTAGAAAAACTTTTGATTTTAGATATCTTCTTCTTTTCGAAATTCTTTATAACAATTAATTATTTAAAAAATTTTAAAAGTTAACCTGCCACTCACAAATGCAAAATCAAATTACTGAACTACAGAATGCAATATTACAATTGTCTTCCAATTCCGAAATGTTATTCACTACAGTTGTAAATCAAAATCAGGAGAAGCTGAAACATTCGACGGATAAAATTTACCAAGCGCCATTGTCATATTATATGACAATATCATATGACTCATAGGAGAATGTTCCTTATGTAGATACTAGCCCCACATCAGAAATGGACGCAACTGAACCAAGTTTAGTTGTCAATAAGGAATTTAGTGCTGTCCATCAAAGTTGCTCAAGACCTAATTCCCTTCCATGCCAACCATC
>MQRK01233139.1:12046-26108 GCA_001938485.1 Girardia tigrina | reverse complement strand
TGTTATAACAAATGAAAATCGATTCACAACGGTTATGTCAATTAGATAAACTGTGAAGTACCGACTTTCCTTTCTTATAGCGATAAGACTGTTAAATAAAATAAAGTAAAACATATATAACTAATTACTGAACTATATTGAATAAAGTAAATGAAACAATGATGCGTAGCACTATGAGTCTGATTAACGTAATATCAGGTGATGAAATGTTCAAACAATATATCAAATAGTAAAGTTACTTTTTTTTGAAACGTAATAAATGACCGTTGATGTTTATTACAGGAAAGGCGATCTGATTTTCTTTAATATTTATAATTTCTCTTGTTGGCTAATAGATAATAGGTGTAATGTTGACAATGACTGATGAGGGAAATTTCGTTTGAGACAAATAATAATAGTAGTACCGAATAATGTTGTTATTGTCGCAAAAAAATAATTAAGTCGGATAAATACTTGTATAGAGTCAATAGTACGGTCAAAAATTGTTGAAGGAACCAAGAATTATACGGTCAACAAAATTTACTAGACAAGTAATTATTAACAGTAAGTAATTATAATTCATTTCATTTGAGATCAATTTAATGATCTTCCAATTAAATTCAAAATTGCTAATAGCAATTTATAATTAAATAATTGTTAGAGTTATAAAATATAATGGGGGGAAATAATTCGTAATTTCTTTTATTTATCTTTTACTTTCTTTTTTAGTCTTTGATTAATTTTGCTTTCTTAATTCTTTTCTAGAATTATGTAAACTTTTGGTTATATAACAAACAAAAATGATAAAAATAAACAATACAAATTGCATTTTTTAAGACACACAAATAACAAAGTCGACTATCATTCATCAAAGAAGGTATTCTGGTAAGACATAGACTAAGCTACAAGAAAAATCACATAAATAAAGAAAGAGAACAACAAAATAATCTTTTTCTCTTCTTATCGGGATGGGATTGAGATTATGAGTTTATTTAGTGTCTTCATTAATAGCAACAGGTAATAGTAAAAAAATATTGGATGGACAAATAAAAATTTAAAATTTAAAATTTTTATTTAATACTTTTTGTGTAGCGATATTTATTTTTTAATATCAATATTGCCATTAGCAAATTCATGTTTTAAATAATAATAATAATTATTATAATTTAAAAACTGAAAACATGAATGCCTCAGACGTCTATCTGCAGATGCCCCAAAACATCCATTGTTGAGGAAATACTCGTCCAATATGATTTTTTCGTCTTAATAACAGAGTCTCATCAATTTCGGCTTTTAAGCCTTTTTTTATAGCCTGGGCTGCCAATTGAAACGATATAATTATTAATTATTAATAGAGCACAAATCTCACGCAAGTAGTTATTGAAGCTTACTATTGTATTCTTGTTTTTACCTAATTCTTTGTCACAAAAGTTAATGGACCTGTACTCAATTGACAGAATTATGTTATGACCATTATTACAAAGCCTTATCTGTCGAAGTCCTCTGTTTTGTAAAAAAATATTGCATTAGCATTATCATTGATAATAGCGGATAGTTTTAAGAAATTCATTATGTAAGCAATTCATATGAATAAAATGATTAACACAAATGCATGCGGAATTACAAAATGCTTAGATTTGAAATTTAAATTATATTTATTTAAAATATAAATTAAAAAATAAATTATTAACTTATTTAAATTCATAAATGTAGTATACTAGAATGCGGGGCTATAACAGGAACGAACAGTATTTTTTATTTCCTTTATTTTTGAACACAATAAAAAAATATTTCAACTTAATTCGCGGTAATTTCCAACGAAACCTTCATTTTGATTTTGATTGTCTTCGAAATACTCTTGATCTTCTCGTTTTTTAACAAACATTTACAATTGAGATTCTAATGAAATGTTAATATAATCTTGCCCATATTCTTCTACTAACAGTACTTCAAAAGCCGACATATTTAATTATATATTATTAGTATTTTCATAAAAATTCTCATGAATTTCCTTGTAGCAATCATCTAAATCGGTATTATTCCAATTTTGTGTTGATTTAACAGTACTCGACAGGAAGGATTTCGTCTGTTTCCAGACGTCTTTATAACCGTCTCGATGTGGGTTATTAAGATTGCTTCTGAACCCATATATCACATCTACAGATAGTCACCCTTGACAACGTCCTTACGTGGATTCGCTCTGGTTCCTCTGCTATTTAAAATTGTAATAATAATTGAGTGTTGTAATAAGCATTGAGTGTTATGAAGAGACATACATACATACAGACTTGGGCTTTTATTATATAGATTGACATTTAAGGTATTAAATAACATAATTAAATCAGTTTTTATTGACTTAAAAAATTGACTTATTAATTCTAAAAATTGCCTCGCAAAATTTAATATATTTACCATAAAAATGGATTTATTATTCTTTTCCTTTCATTTTTATATAATCATATTTAGGCCGATTTTGTTGAATTATGAAATTAATCTTAAAACAAACTCAAAAAAGAACAGAAAATAAATTTATAAAATATCATGGCTCATCAGATTTATAATAATAAAAAATAATAAATTGCTTAATATTTTCGTTATTTGAAATTCCTGTCATTTGCAAGAATCTTCGTCAGCATCGAAAAATTCTTTCAACAGAAGTTGTTGATGGTTGACACTGTTGTAGCATTTTATTAAAAATTTGGTAATTTTCTGAATGTGTTAAGGTCATTGTTCGATTTCGTTTAAATAAGTTTTTATAATTTAAAAGTAAAAAAAGGGTAAATTTTAAAAATAAAAACAACGATATATATATATATGTCGGGAAATTGCGTGTATATATATTTATTATTAATGTTACGTTTGTTTAAATACTATGCAATGAATTTTTTCCACGGTAACTCCGCAGATGTTAAAAAAAGATTTGAATAAAGATTAATCGATTGATCTCTCTGTTTTTCAAGTCTTTTCTTGATATAATAGAAAAAGAAAAAAAATGAAAATGATTCTTGAAGAGACGAAATCGCTGGCCATTGTCTATGCACCCGATCGTTCGTTAATCACGAAATTGTTCGAGATACTGCACCGGCAATCGGAGGAATGGAAATACAAGAAAAGACATGTTGACTTAAACTCACGTTTTGAATCTCAAATCGATAATTTTGCAGTACCTGGAAACGCGAACTCGCCGCGAATCTCTGCAGACAATTTGACAAGGAGAGGCTTTCATCTAACGAACCTTATTTATAATCCCATTGTCCCCGGGGTTCACAACCATGAATTGGCCCTCTCTCGGGATCTGAAGTCGTCTTATTTGTCCTTGATGTACATCATGAAACGTGCTCTTTTCACCACTTGTCCCAAGGAAAAGATGTTCAATATTACATTGACTATTTTGCTCAATTCAACCATCTACGAATTCCAACGGCCGTTCATTCAACTAACCTTCTGTTGTTCAATTCTGAACGATCTCGCTATCCATATCTGCCGGAGGTCGTGAGACGATTGGCACAGATTCTCCGAGCACATATTCCTCGCGAGGTGACACTATTGGACCATGAACTCACACGATTGTCGCTATTATTGAATAGTATTATAACGTACATATGTCATATAAATATATTTATGTTTAAATAATAAGAATAATTTAAATAATAATCAGAGTAATAATAATACTAATAAATATAATAATAATGTAATTGAACTCATCCTCTCCCCCTTGACGACTCGTAGGAGATCAATAAATGATAAAAACGCTTCCACTGCGCTGATGCCGCAACAGTCATTATTGCATATATTTCATTATTGTTGAGTTTCCTTTCAAGGTATCTCTTGATACATTGATCATCTTCAAATGACATAGTTTGAAGGGGTTGATATGCTTCAGTAATTGTAAAGGAAGAACTTTGGAATTTTTTTGCAGTGATTGCTAGATGAGTACAATTTTTTATGGTTGGAGCGGAAAATTAAATCGTTTGACCGAAGATTTTGCTAGTTTGGGAAAAAATAATATAAATAAATTAGAAAAAATTAATTGAACAATTTGGAAATGAATTTTAAATAAGTTGGAATAAATTGAGTTTGAATGGAGTGAAATAGCTTTAAATAAATTTAATACATTTTGGGGAATTTAAATATAATTGAAATGATTTATTAAATCTGATCGATAATCTGTCAAGTTCCTGGTATATGGAAATTATAAACAAGAAATTCTTAGCACCATCCTGCGCATTTGAGTGATATTTGATATTGAACCAACAAAACGAGGTTAGAACACGACGATGAATCTAACCATCCTTAAAATATCTTTTGAAGGATGTTTCTGTGATACATACATACGGTGTAAAGCGTTCGCTTTGGTAAATCATCGAGCATGACTCCTAGTTATGCATTTTTTTTTACAGAATATTTGACTTATACACATTTGAATGTCTAATAAGTATAAATCTTCTTTATCAGAAGAGTCTTTGTCATTTTTTGTTGGCATAAATTTGAGTTCTTTATAGACATTTTTTACAAGTATCTTTGGACATTTGGTATTCAAATTGCCGCTCATTTTATAAATGATCATTTAAACAAAAGTATTGTTTGTAAATCAGTTAATTTTTTAATTAATTTTTTACTAGGTTGAGCTATTTGTAAAAATGATGCGTCCTTGTTATCAACACGTAAACCTTGTTAAACCAGGAGACATGTATATATAAGGCCACACACATATATATATGTATATATATTCTATGTTAATTTGAGAAATGAACCAAGGAAATAAACAATCTTCAACATGACGATTTTCAAACTCTTCAGTTAAAAAGTGTTTAATATTCGTCCAAATTTCCGTTCCTGATGGCATGATAATATATGAATTATTATCAAAGTCCAATATATAAAGTGTCATGCGGATTTTGATATTGCTTTATTATATCCATCATTAAATTTAGTAGTTAATAAAATGAATTTAATATTAATATTTATTGAAATGGATCTATATCTAATGTAAAACGATATCTAGATAATTTTTATTTTGTAATTGTATTGTACAAGCCATTTAAACAATTAATCCGAAATTTACAAAATATATTAAAAATACAATTCAAAGTTCCTTAACACGGATAATAATTTTCTAACATCACAATAAATTTACAAGAAAACAACATAATTTTAAATAAATTAGTATAATTATTTAAGTATACAACACGGTAGATAGCCAGCATTGAAGTAAAAATGGCGTTACTTGGATTTTGCTGAATTAGCGTGATAAATTGATTTTATAAATTAAAAAGTAAGATTTTTCTAAAATATTTACAATACATTTATCATGAAAAATAAAATTCTTTTTCAATCAATCGCAGTGAATATCGTTCTTCACAAAGCAGTCAACAAAGAATGTCTTGGAATGATGATAGTAATTCGTCATATCTTTGTTGCCTTCCTTTGCTGTCAATGCTTCGATTTCCTCCTGCAAACTACAAGTCTTTGATGATGACTTAGTATCAGGTGGTCTTCATGATTTGTTGTTTCTATTCTCACTTCCAGCTTTAGTTTAGTTAAAAACGCCTCAATTGAAGTGGGCAATTGAGAATAAGGTGGCAAATTGACCATTTCATGATGGGAAAAAATATTAAAACTAATTTTCGCAATATCCTGGATTAAATAATGCGGTGTCCCTGCCAGAATTCTCGATAAATTGTTTATTTTATAAACTTTATTAACGTATATGAATTTTATAAACGATTAATACTTAGCAATATCCACATTGACACTATAATTTGAATAGCAGGGGACCCTTCCTGTCTATTGTCATTGTGGGGGACATATTTTGCCTCTGTGGGAATGACTTTTCACCATATTGTCTTTCTTTGAACTTCCGAATTGGCAAGTGATCTACAGATTGAATCTGATTTCATCAATGTAAATACATTGACTCATTCTCCAATCTTCCTTGATAAATCGGCTGGCATTTTGAAATCAAAGATCCTTCACTCGATCTGAATTTCTTTCTTGGACGATCTCCTCGTTCTTGATTTTCTTGTTCGAGATGGATATTTTTTCCGGTCTGTTCTTCGGTTTGTCACCCGACTTAAAGAACACTATTTCTCAAGTGAGATTATATAGACCGATTTTAATTTTCGAAATTTATTCAATTGTTCGCTTTATTAACGAATTATTAAAACAAATGATAAATATTTAAAACTATTAATTGGAGTAATATTTCAGTTAAAATTTGGTTTTTGAAAAAAATATTGATTTTACTGAAATTTAATAATGATTAAAAATATATAAAGTCTCTCATCTTTTCAACGGTTATTAATTTAACGACGAGGAAGCGGTAAATTGTTGATTCCGATATATTTATTTCGTTGCTTTATTCAATATATGGTTTCATCTCTCCCAAAGTCGATTGTAGTTTTTCCTCCACATACTGAATAATTGTCTCGTCGATTCCGTCTGTAATACTAAATTTCTTGTGAACTCTATGTTTTCCAAATGATATAAGACCACATTCTTTGTACTTAAAACTTATTTTCTTGACAGATGATTGGGAAATATCGAGCTGCCTTGCCAGTGTCAGATAGTCCTCTGACATATTGTAGGCTCTGATGAGTCTTTTGTCAATTTTATTTATTCTGCAATTAATTTATTTCAATTTTCAATTAACAATAAAAATTACGATTTTCGAGTTTCTAAATGTAGCATACCTTCGGTTTTTGGCTGTCTTCGGATATGCTGCAAAAATTTTTTAATAAAATTTTATAATTAACAATAAAATACCTTTTTTTTAGTGTCATCAGCACTGCTAACAGATGATAAATTATAATCTTCCATATTTTTAAAAATTTAAATTTGTTATAACGGGCTCACGACGTCCGATTTTCTGGCACACCTCCGCCGAGCGTGCGTTGTTTCGTTCGGCCGGGCCCATCCCAGTATTCGAAACATTTCGAGGGGCCGAAATTTCGAAATTCATCCATTCGCACCGGGACTTCGAATTTATCGAAGCCTTTTCGATACCGGTTCGTATGTTGTATCGGGGGAACCTATACACCGCTCCTCATCGACGCAGTAGTGATTCAAAATTTTGAAATTTTACGGAATTCATAATTTCAAAATTTTTATTTTGAAAATTGATGTATTTAAACGAATTTTCTATATATATATGTTTAATTAATGTATAGAAAAATTTGAATTTTTCGGTTTGAATTCACTCTTAAACGCTGTCAAATCAGGTGACAAATGAGGTGTGTTTTGTGAAGTGGTTACCAATTTGGTTGAGACATAGAGACCAAGTTCAAGTCAATAAAATTTAACCAAAATATAGTTAAAAAATAAAATTACAATGACTTATTATATAGTATTATAATATATTAAGTAATAAACTTGATCAATGACACAATAAAAAGAAATCTATATTGATAAAAAAATAAAACAATAATAAATAAACTTATTTTTACTATTTCTTTCACAGGATATTTATCAACAATTGCGGATCAATGTGTATTTGATCGAAATAATTAGCAACAATTAATTTTCGTCCTTAGGATTTATTAGATATAATACATATAATATAATATAATATAATTTAGGATTTATTAGATATAATACATATAATATAATATAATACACATTCAGAAACACCACTATCATTAACACATAACAAAAAATTACATCATATAATTTAATGAAAATCAAGACTACCCGGTAACAATAATAATAACCGCAAATATATAAATAAATGTAAAAACGAATACAGTAGTAAAAACATAATGCATATTATGCAATACATACTTAATATAGTTAGTGGAGATAGTACACTATAAAAGCCTCCCTATTGCCAGTGGAGCTTTACATTTTAGATACTTTTGGTTTGCGGAGAAAAATATTTTCCTGTTTTAAAACTATGAAAATTATGTTCAAATCTTGATTTGATTCTACTAAAGACATCTTCATCTAAATATGTGAAATCTTTAAAAAAATTTCTTACAAAAATTCTGATTCAGTTCTGGTTGATTATTGTTTCAATGCTATTTATCATGAAAGTGAAAGAATTTCTTTAATTGTTCACGATTTTATATGGTCCGACGAATCTGTCGTTTATGTTATCTCTGACTAGTGTTTCAAAATCAGAAAAAAAGTATTATATTTGTGAATGTCTCGTTGATTTCATCAGTTGACGATTTGTTAATGTTCTTAATTTGATCATTCGTAAGCGATGTTGTTACCTTGATTTTGTATTTTGTTAAATGAATATTGTTCCTTTTGATAGTCCTGTATCATGCAACTACTGATGTCTGTGATGAAATCCGTTTCTTCCTTTGAAATGTTAAGATCTGTGTGGCTAAGAATATGATTTTCTTTAATTTCTTCGGTTTGTATCTTGTATTTAATTGTTTAAAAGATTTCATTCGACGTATTTTGTACTGTTTTGTTTAGAGTAGGGTTTTCTGTTTGGATTGATCGGTTAAATATCCTCATTGTGTTAGCAAAGATTTCGCGATTTATCGTTGTTATGTCACTTAATTGTGTGTCTTTGATTTTTTTAGTTAGAGTAGGTTCAGTTTATACGTATACGTCTTTAATCATTGATTTTTCACAGTCATTGTATAGATTCTTTAATTGCAATAGATTTTTATATATGTTTGAGTTAATTTGTTTGTAGAGTATAGTTCAGTGGTGGAAAAAGATCGACTGGTAGATCACGAGCTGTTCGATAGTAGATCGCAGACGTTTTTTTAAAGATACATTAAGAATATTTAACAATAGATTTACCTCAGTAAAAAAGAATCGTAAAATTAAAATATTTAAATATTTATTCTAAATTTAAATTTTAGATTAAAAGAATGAAAATGAAAAAAACAAAAACAAAAAACATATCATTTTCATAAGGAATTGGAAGAACTTTTTACTATGCAATGAGATAAATGCCTTTGATAGATATGCCGCGCGATAGTTGCTTTACCAAAAAAAGGCAATCTTGAAAGACATTTTTCTAGTTTACGTATACATATAAACTGAACCTGCTCTAACTAAAAAAATCAAAGACACACAATTAAGTGACATAACAACGATAAATCGCGAAACCTTTGCTAACACAATGAGGATATTTAACCGATCAATCCAATTTATATTATGAAAATGAATACCCTGTAAATAGTGAATTAAGAAAACGAAAAGTAATCGCATTACAAGGCCAATTAACCGCACATTAACTTTTATTTCAAAAGTCTATGCAACAGTCTAAGTTAGTCACTGAAACATCAAATGCGATCTCTTATGTTTTGGCAAAACATAAAAAATAATATCGCGATGGGAAAGTTTTTAAGGAAGCTTTTCTTGAGGGCAGCGAAAAATTATTTAAAAACTTTAAAAATAAAACAAAATTCTTAATGCAATTAAAGATTTGCAACTTTCTTTCCGAACTGTAACTCGACGTATTAAAGATATGAGTGAGAATGCAACTCCACAAATGTAAGATGACATAAAAAATTAAAACTTCTGTTCATTATAGTTTGACGAATTAACTGATATCATTGAACAGTTAATTATCTTTATAAGAATGATATTCTCTAATATTTTGATAAAAGAGGAATTTTTAAACAATACTTCTGATGAAAGGAACAACGAGAGGTGAAGACATTTTCTCAAGATTTATTACATTTACAGAGAAAACAAAATTTCCTCCACTCAAGTTGATTTCTATATCTACCGATAAAACACTTGCGATGATTGGTCGAAAAAATGAATGTGTAACTATTTGTCAAAAAATTAACAATTTCCTCATTCCTTATCCTTTTATTGCATAATCCATAATAACAATAATAATAATATACCAATTATAAAACAATGACATAAAGAATTTTCCATATTTGAAAATCAGATTAAACTTACTGGTCAAAGCAACAATTGAAAAGTTTATTCTGAAATAGACAATATTAATCAAAACTTCAAATCTCAATCGTTTGCAAATTATTTTTGAATTTATTTCCTTTCCGTTTGTAGAATATGATATTGAAGATATGTCATCCAATGTAACTCATATTTTCCAATTAAATTCATCAGATGTAGAGTCGAAAGTTTTAACAATAAAATTAGATAAACTTTTCAAAGCACGAACGAATGAAAATTCTTTTTGGAAGTTAGTACCAGAAGAAAAATATCCATTATTACGATCAGTAGCATCGATGATGGTTGTATCTTTTGATTCTACTTATTTATACGAAGCAGCATTTTCGCAAATGAAAAAAGGTTTCTGACCCATAACCACTTGATACCGTCTATCAGACTGATTACCAGTGAATATAAACATAACTTTACAAGACTTTGATGGAATTTAATGTCATGCATCAACATTAATAACACTTGCATTGTACAATAATTATGTAGTTTTATAATAAAATTATTAAACATACTGTATTATATTTTCTCGTTTCTGAAAGAGTCGATTGTAATTAAGATATAAAAACTTTAGTCGATCGTACAACTTTTAAGTGTGCCCACCCCTGCATTATTATGAATATTTGTCTTATTGTTTATTGTCTCATTGTGTATTATTTTTTCGTAGTATAAGGTATCCATGTTTGTGGGATTGTGATGTCTGAGAATTGTTTGTAATTGATTGTTAGGTTATTTCTATGGTTTGAAATTCTGTTTATTTGTGTTTTGATTGGATTTGTGATTTTAAGGTTGAATTGTTTGTATGTGTGAGAATTAGCTTTGTATGGAGGCATAGTGGTTCAATAGGATTGTAGTGCTTGTTGTCATGTTAAATGTGTTGGTGAGAATGTGGCTGAGTGATTGTATGGTGATGTTTTAGATTAGTTCTGACATAATATATTAAAGTGATTCAAACGATCTTTTTTAAATTACTTTGGGGTTAATCCCTTAACTCTCTTTAAATATATAATTTTTTAACTCATGTAAATATCTAGTCATTGCATAGTTTAAAAATTTTAAATATTTATAATTCTGTCTAAATTAGCAAATATTAATAACAGATAAAAAGGAATTAATGAATCACAAAGCACGATAAGATTCTTATCAGATTTTTCGGAAATTGTAAATCACAAATATTGTAGATTTTTGACAAAAATATAATAACAGACTAAGGTTTGAATGAAACAATTCAAAGTAGTTATTGGATATAACTAAAGATTTGACTGATTATGTAGGGTATTTGGCTGCTGTATTTTTTTTTTGATATAATTGAAATTGTCTGATAAAATTTGGTTTAAAAATATGATCAGGAATTATAGTTTTGATGTTGAACGATACAATCTCGGTTGTCAGAAGAGAGTTGTGATAAAAATATGGAAGTATATTTTGTCATCGTCTTCGTATTGTTCAATATTTAATTTTTATAAATTTGTGAATAAATATCATCACTATAAGCGATATTGATTCATTAAATATATTATTAATAGTTTAATTAAATAAATATAAATAATTATTAAATAATTATTTTATATAAATATTATAAATAATAAATAATGGTATATACTACAATAATATAATAACACTAATATAATTAGGTATTAATATAAATAATAAGAATAATCTTAAGTGCTATAAAAGTGGTCACTACATATTGTGTGTATTTTGTGTGTATGAGGGCTAGAAAATTATTTTCTATAATTAAGACAATTCTAAAATGCGGTAACTAATTTTTATGTCTATTTATACATATTTTATGAATTTTGATTGACTATTTATTTTTAAATAAAATTATTAATTTTTAAAAGTTATAAAGTTTGTGGACTGTTATTTCTGTTATTAGTTATCTGTGATTGGAACGAAGAATTATTCTAAATTATGAAATAAAAAGAAACAACCAAAGAACACAAAATATTAAGCAAAATACTCAATACAATCTCACAAAATACATTGATTGAAATTATATTAAAATCGTGTAAACTAAATAAAATAACAGTGGTATTTAGATTTCAACTTGTTATAAACACGTTTCAGTTGTTGATAATACAGTTCAGGCGTGATTGCGCGAAAATTTGGAACCATTTTGAAATGTACTTTTATTTACTTCCCCCTCCATAATTTATTTTTTTCTCATCTAAGATTTTTTTATCCTTCCGTTAAATTGTTGTTGATTAATACAGTTCTTATTAACTGAATTGCTCTATTATTATTTTTATTTAGAAAGTTAAAGGAAATTCGAAAATCACCTTGTTGATTTTCTAGTTTTCTTTAGTAGAGTCAAAATACAGGCCATCACTGTCCACAACCATTTGTCATCGATATGCTAGCTTACGGATCTGCTCGAAGTACTATTCTGGCTTCTTTGAGTCAAAAAGCAGGTAGCATGCTTCATCTATTTCGTCAATTGATTGAAATTCGAAACCTTTCATGAAATACTCCATTGAACGAAAGAGATCATAGTCAGATAGGGCGCAGTCTGGTCTATAGGGTAATTACGACAGAACTTTGACTCCATTCATTTCTTGGAATTTACCGTTGGTATTCTTAGCTGTATGCGTCTTAGAATTGTCTTGATACACCAAGACTTGCTTTCGGTTGATAAGAGCCGGATATTTAGATTTCAACTTGTTATAAACATGTTTCAGTTGTTGGTAATACAGTTCGGGCGTGATTGCGCGAAAATTTGGAACCATTTTGAAATGTACTATTCCTTTAAAATTCTACCAGGTACAAATCATGGTTTTCTTGAATTGACCCTTATGAACCCAAAGCCTGTCCCGATTGTACAAGGTACATTATTGTTCTATTGAAGGATTATTGTGCTATTCACGGCGAATTTCTGGACTGTTTCCAGCTTGTGCTGAATTTAAATTATGTGGATCTAGTCTTGGCTTCTTGTACACCAAATTCAATCGGTGCAAGTAATTTAATATTGTTTTGTGTGACTTAACTCATATTTTTTTGCCAGTTAACGACTGTTACTTAAAGTTTTGGAAAGCGAAGTGATTTGCAAATCTCTGGCATCAAATGTTGCTGGTCGGTTGAAACTGGACTGATCAGGCTCATGTCGGCAGATGTAAATCGTTCGTACCACCTTGCAATTGTAGCATGATTAACTTTTCCCTGACCTTCAAAATCACATATCCCTTTTTCAGTATCTCTAGTTTATAAGTTGCGCTTCCAGCAATATCACACCAAAATTCACAGCTCCATTTTGTCAATTTCCATCTTGTATTTTGTTTTGAACCTAATCATAATAAATTTACAAAATATAAAATATATAAACAACTCTTTAAATCTTTCGGCCCTGAATACAAATATTTGAATTTTTTGTGGTACATTTATGTACCGCTTGGACCGAAAGGGTTAAAAATATTAATTATTAGTAATTAGCCTTATAATATTATGTAAGCGTATTAGTGTATTTGAAAAGATTGTTTTTTCTATGGCGTATTAGAACTTGTGACCAACGTTACACAATAAATGCTTTTATAATAGTTTAATTATATAATTTTTTATCTTAGTATTATCTTAGATGCATTCAGTTATTTAATCATTAACTAGATTGAATCGCAGTTGAATTGAAAATGTTCTTGTACGAATTTCTGCGCTTTCGAGTGTCGATTTATTCTTTTCCATTGATAAAATAATGTCCATTAAATGCTCTTTCATTTTTTTTTCAAAGCGTTGATTGTCTCGTGCCTATTGTTTTTTTGCTTCACGTCAGACAATTCAGATTCAATTCATTCTTGAACTTCTTTGATAATGTTGTCTTGTTGCTTCTCTTTCTCATTCCTTTTCACAGTCATAAAATTTTGTGTTGTATATTGTAAGACTTTTACTACTTAGTCCATGGCGGCGATACACAAAATATATCACTTCTTTACACTAGTGTTATTGGTATTAGTTAGTGCACTTTAGAGACATACGTAGATCATTAAAAAGTGCTTCGGATTACCCATGATTAAAAAATAACAAAGCAATGAAAGTTAGTGCATTAAAAAATATGTCGGAATAAATTTATACTTTACCGTTTCTTCAGAGAAAAACTGATTAAAGATGAAACTTCAATAAAATAACACTACTTTTACAACTTTATTTCGCTACAAATAATTTAATTGTACCTTATCAAGGCTGAAAAATATACATATATATATATATA